>PVJH01009270.1:0-80237 GCA_004026705.1 Nesogale talazaci | reverse complement strand
TTTATGAACATATCTGGACATGCCTACATGCAATATGAGAACTGCCGATACGTCTTCGGTATCTGCCTCAAACCGCATGACATATGGTCACCCTTCTCATTCATCCTCTAAACACAAACAGCCCTGGGTTGGAACAGGAAGGAGCAAAATCGAGTAACTTTTAACATCTGTGTCTGTCCATTTCATTTTCCCTCCACACTATGAGCAGAAAGAATCCAGAGTTGGTTTTTGTTTTGTTTTGATTTTTTTTTAATCCTCCCGAGCTCTCCTCCTTCATGCCAGCTGGCCACCAGCTGCTTTATTTTTTCCTGTACGATCCTTGGGGGCAGGCTGGTAAAGCGCTGAAAAACGGACCTCAGGTCCAGGAGCAGAGTCCAGCCAGGATGGACAACCAAAAGCTAGGGTGTGAATAAAAGCCTCCCAAATACCAAAATGCCAACTCGCTGCCACCTAGATGATTTCCATTCACAGCAACCCGATGAGGACCAGGCGGAAGTGCCACGGTGGATTTCTGAGGCTGAACTTCTTGACAGGACGGGGAACCCTGCTCTTTCTCCTCTGGACCAGCTGGTGGGCTCAAACTGTGGACCTTGAGGTTAGCAGCCCAGTGTATACCAGTGCTCCCTAAGCGAAAGCCAGGTGATCAAGTAATTAATCATTGAAATGTAGTCTGATGAGGATCAGTCCAAGGAAAAGACCGAGACTTAGAGGAATGCTACCGTGATCAGGATATTAGTTAGGTAGTGAGCCCATTATGGTAAGGACATTTTAAAATCAGTTTAGTTGAGGTATAATATGCACACAACAAAATACACTTATGTGTATATATGTGTATGAATATATATATTTATAGGAAAAGATCCCATGACCTATTGTTACTATTGCTGTTATTTTCATAGATATATACACATGTATAAACACTGCACACATATATGAAGAACTGGTGGCACTGTGGGTTAGGTATTGAGCTACTAACAACAGGCTACAAAGCCACCAATGACTTCCTAGGTAAAAGATGAGTTTGAATCAGTCAGTGATATATATATATATATATATATATATACATGTGTATATATATTAATGCTGAGGAGTTGATTTTATATATTATACTATGTAGTTGGTGGAAGAGATCTATATTTGTGCCCATTTCAAAGAAAAGTGATCCAACACAATGCAGAAATTATCAAACAATGCATTTAATATCACATGCAAGTAAAACTTGGCTGAAGATAATTGTAAAATGATCTTGTTGTAGCAGTACATTGACAGGAAGCTGTCCAAAATTCAAACTGGATTCAGAAAAAGGCATGGAATGTGGGTTAGCATTGCTCATGTCAGAAGGATGCCTGATGTCTTGGCTGAAAGCAGAGAATACCAGAAAAACATTTACTTGTGCTTTATTGATGATGCGAAAAGCACTTGCTTCTGTGGGAAAAAAAAAACAAACAAAAAACTATTAATAACTTTGAGAAGAATGGAAATTCCAGAAGCTTCATTGTGCTCATAAGCAACCTGTATATAAGTCAAGAAGCAGTTGTTTGAACAAATCACAAGTATACCACATACTTTCAAATCAGGAAAGGTGTGTTGGGGTTGTATCATTTCACCATACTTATTCAATCTGAACAAATCATTCAAGAAGGTGGCCATCTCTAAAAGAACGTTGCATCAAGATTGGAGTCAGGCTTAGTGACAACCTGGAATAGGAAGATTGCACCTGATTTGCAGAAAGGGAGAGAACACAAAGCATTTTCTGATGAAAGTGCTATATTCTATATTCTTTAGTACAGACTATAAACAACTCAATATAAACAAGAACAAAATCTTCAAAACAGGACCAATAAATGACATTGTGATAGAGAAAAGATTGAATTGTTAAGGATTTCCTCTTGATTGGATCCACAGTTAACACTCAGAGGAACAGCCATCAAAAAATCAAGCAATGTATTACATTGAGAAAATCTACTGTACAAGACCTCTTTAAAGTGCGAAGATGTCACTTTGAGGGCCAAAGTGCACCTGAACCAAGTCATGCTGTTTTCAATCACTTCATGTGCCTGTCAAAGATGGACAATGAATAAGGAATGTCAGAGAGAGATTGACACATTTTAATTATGGATTTGGAAAAGAATTTTGAAAGTACCATAGACTGCCAAAAGGAAAACATGCTTGTCTTGGAGGAGGTAGAGTCAGAACGCTCCTTAGAAGCAAGAAGAGACCAGTCCTTGAAAAGGGACATCTTGCTTGATAAAGTAGAGAGTTGGTAAAAAAAAAAAAAGAGCAAGACCTTTAGTGAGCTGGCTTGACACAGAGGCTACAACCGTGGGCCCGACACACAACAATTTGAAGAATAGTGTTTCATTCTGTTGTATAGAACCTCTATGAGTCAGGGATAACTCCATTGCACCCTACAACATCTACTTTCCCACCATCTGATCTTCTCATCTATACATTACAATGGATTCTAAAATTAACCAGCTTTGGGCTTTGTCTTCTAGCAGATAATATCAATGAAGTATTCCAATACAATGAGACCTTAAGGCAAACTCTTTCCCCTGATTTTAGTTGCTGTCTTCTCGTTAGGTCCAACCACCGTTCCTTCCTCTTTGTTCCCAATTCATGCTAGTCGCCAATAATTATCATGCATCATCATTGCATGTTTGATCAATGAATGACTGCAGAAGTTGGCGGAATTCTTTAATTTCTTCATCACCAGCTTTAATGGCTGCTGCCTAAATTTGAATCATCACTGCCATCGAGCTGGTTTCGACTCATCAGCATAGATATTATATTATTATTGACAGCATTTTCTTTAACATAAATTCTTTAAGATAGATTTTGAAATGTTCTTTTTAGCAATGAAAGCAACACCATTTCTTGTGAATTAATCATTCCTGGCATAGTCTGGTGGTCTGGTGCAGCATGGTCAATTTCAGCTCATCCAATGCCTAGGATATCAATTTTTGTGTGTTCCATTTAACTTTTTCAACTTCAAAATTTCCTAGATTCACACTACATACTATGGGCATCCTAGTATTTCATGGGTTTTGGAAGCTGTTCTCATTTGAGTCCTACACTTCTCAGCAAATGAAAATCCCCAGTGCTTTGCTGCACCCCCCTTTCTGTGGTCAACTCTACTCGGAGAAGTTCGCTCTTCCCCAGTATAGGAGGGGTTCATCTCCCACCAAAAATTGACAATATTTTGCTTTGATTCATTAGGTTTTCAATGCCTACTCCCTCAGAAGTGGGCAACCTATTCCTTCTTTGTTATCTGTTCTTAATCTGGAAGTTCAGCTAAAACCTGTTTGCCTGAGGTGTTCCTGCTGGTATTTATAGTATCGGTGACATAGCGTCCAGCATGATAGGGACAGACACACAAGCTCCCACAGTACTACAACCTGACAGACAAATGGTGGCTAGTTGTCACAGATCCTACTAACAGAATCTAAGATGCAGCTTGCAGAGAGACCAAGTAGCAAGGAACAGAGGGGTTCTGTCTGCAAACAGGAGGTACAGAGGGGCTAGTGCACAGGTCTAGATACAAAAAATGGTAACAACTCTTAGAGTGGTTTTTCTTGTGTCTCTTGCAATCATAGAAGAGTGCACAGAAAACAAGGGAATGGAATGTAGTCAGGACTGGAACGTGTTCGCTGACGTCTGCAATTCTCAAGTTTCACCACAAAACTTAGTAGAGTCCATATTTAATATCTTGATAGCAAGATAATTGAGTGACTCTTTGGCTTACTTGGTAGTGTCATGCATTTTAAACATCCACAAGGAAAAAGTGAACCTGTTTTTGCAAGTCCTGGTGTAAAATTAATCAGCTTCTCCTTGTGACTGCCGCTGATTCTTCCTAGGCAAGTTCTGACATACTTAACCAAGGAAACGTTATAAGTTTTCCAAAGTGAGAGCCAAACAGCTAAGGTTTCTACATTACACACACACACACACACACACACACACACACACACACACACACACACAATCAAAGAGAACATTCTCCACCTAAAATTTGGAAAATATGAGTTGCCAGAGACTTGGTGCACATGGAAAGAAAACCAAGCTAAGGGAAAGATTAGGTAATGTGAGATGCTTCTTTCATTTTTGCTTTAATTTTTCTACTTTCGTTTTTATGATGCCAAAATTCCAAGGATGAAAAAGATACAATTTGCAGTGGGAAATTAACACCCAAAAGAAAAATATCCTTTCAGTGCCATGTTCTTTGCATTTTTAATGTTCGGATAGGGGTTTTGTTTTCTAGACAGAAGCCAGGTTTTTTTGGGAGAAAATGACTGTGTCACACAAGCAGCTTATAAATGTAAATGCAGCTTATCCTTGGAAACACTTCTGTCCCAAGGTTCACGCGAAGATTCTCTTGCCTGTCTTCCATTATCTGACTGACCTGTATAATTAAAAGATCAGAAATTTTTCATTGTAGTATCGAAGCAAATTTGGGCGGAGAGGCGTAAGAATTCTCCTGGGAGGTGAACCATATCGCAAGAGCTTATTGTTAGACAGTGTTTTGTTAGAACTTCGGTAGAACTTGAACTTCATATAGAACTTGAAGATGTTTCTCCTTTAGGATTACGCGATCCCATTCTGAATTTTGGTCTTCAATAAGAAATAATTATATTCATATGATAGCCCCACCGTAGGAGCCCTGGTGGCGCAGTGGTTGCATATTGGACTGTAATCCACAAGCTCAGCTGTTCGAAACCACCAGCTGCTCCTCAGGAGAAAAACGGGGCTTTTTATTCTGGTAAGGAGTTACAGTCTCGGCAACTCACCGGGGCAGTTCAGCCCTGTCCCAGAGGGTTGCTCTGAGTCAGTACCCGCTTGATGTAAGTGAGATTGCTTTTGCTTTGTTTCGTTACAGGTACCCCATGCTCAAAATCTGGCAGACGAAGGCTTAAACCTTCTGTGACAGGATCATGAATTGATATTATTCATTTTCATTCTTCACCTTCATAAAAATCAAGTAAATCTAAAGTGGTGTGCACTGGATTTTGAAGTTGTTCTTCAGTACAGTGAAGAGAGTGTTCTCATTTTGCATATCACACATCAGCTGGAAATGTGTGCTAGGCAAAATTAAAGAACTTGTGCTACAAATAGTAAAGACAGGGGACAGGACAAAACTAATGTTTCTAACTGGTTAGAAGAGTGAGTGTAGGTAGAAAGACATTTCATGCATGTGGGACTCTACGGTCAGCAGCTTTCACAGAGACAGAAGGGCATTCCCTAGGGTGGGGGTTGCCCAAAGCAAAGTACAACATAAAAGTTTATCTTTTGAAAATAGAATCTTATATTTGTATAAACCATAATAAAAATATGTCTTTTGGTAGTGTCTAGCTACTAAACATCTCTTCTAACCTGCCCAAAGAAACTTAACATAATTTTATTTGTAATAAAATTGAAAAGATTCTTGCTCATAAATATTAATGGTAACAATTTATCTTTAAATTTTTCTGAGTTTGTATTCTATCTCTCATCCATTTATTATAAAATAGTCGGCTGAGCCCTGGTGGCATAGTGGTTGAATGCGGGACTGCGACCCACGGGCTTGGAGGTTCAAATCCAGCAGGGGCTTTCCAGGAGCAAGGCTGGGTACCTCCCATGACCACCAGAGGGCAGTGATGCCAAAACAAACAAACGCAATACACAAAGTAGCATCTATATGTATATATAAATATTTTAAATTTATTTCTAATAATTTTATTGGGGGTTCTTACAGCTATTGTAACATTCCATACATCATCTGTATCAAGCACATTTGCACGCACGTTGCCACATTAATTTCCAAACACTTTCCACTTGAGCCCTTGGTATAAGTTCCTCTTTCCCTCCCCCTTTTTTTTAAACGAATCATTTTATTGGTTACTCATACACCCTTCCCTCAAGATCCATACATACATCAATTGTATGCATGCCACACTTGCACACTTGTTGTCATATAGATGATATTTTTACATGAAATAAATACTATTCCATCAAAAATGAAAGGATACCTAGAACATTTGGAGCAGGAAGAGAATAACTTTTAGATATATACATTTGTAGCAGTTGGTGTTTTGGAGGAGGAAGAAGAAACAAAAGACAGGTTTTTGTATTTACTATTTACAGTATTTGAAAAATTTAGAAACCAAATCCATAACATATCCACATATGGATGATATATAATAACCACAACATAACATGACTAACATATACATAACAGCACACACACATAGTATAGGCAGATATGAAAATTTGATTTTGGAAGGGCACTCATTTGTAAAACTACATTAGAAATGTTGCTCATAATTGGAAAATGCTAGTGTCAAATTTTCAGTCTATCATATTCTTCATGTCTACATCTTATATAGACAGATTCTAGATTTGTTTTGTTTCCAAGAAAGAAAGAAAAAAATCTGTCCTTACTACTATCTTCATAACATTATGCGGATGTTAAACTAAAATGTTTATAATTTCCAGAGTTCTTTTTTGCCCAATTAAAAAAATGAGCAGTTATTGTTAATCCCTTTTTCATTCCATAGCTCTTTTCTAAAACACATATCGGTAGACTATGTAGATCTAAAAACAAAAGTAATATTTGAGATGAAATTTTTTTCAATATTTTTAAGGTTATTGAAAGAGGATTACGTTGAAAAAAGAAATCCAAAGGGCCCTTAGCTAACCTAAAAGACATTTCAGTTAATTTCTAACTATATCTTCATGGCTTTATTGACACTTTTTTTTTACTGACATAGTTTTAAAAAATTTAATGCTCGTCTATATTAACCATTGTTTTTATACATCAATATATAATTAATCCAATACAAGTATCCATCTGAATTAACATACAACCCCAAAGTAGATTGTAATAATGTGCAAATATGCCAAAAGTGAGAATGAAATTCATGTCATTTCAAATGGAAATATATCTTAAGGAGATAAAAATACAAATTTCAATGATTCCCTGACTTTAATCTCAGCACTCTTCCCTGAGATAGTCACTGTTACAAGTTTAAGGTGATCATTCCAGATCTTTCTTATGTGCCTATACCCAAAGAGATAGATAGGATGTTAAAAAATACTATTATGTTAAATGAGGGTAAAAATGTATCACTACTAAGGTTCCAGTTTATACATGCATGGGCTTATTCCAAACAAAATGAGTTTGGGGGGAATACCAAAGGAGAAACCTTGGTAGATTCTCTTGAAGGAGACAGGACGAGTTTGAGGAATCTATTAAGAAGTTATTTTAAAAATTCAAAGCTGACTTAGTGAGAAAAAGACTCAGAAGTTTCCATGGAGGAATATTTTTTCATGGTGACAATGCACCTGCTCATTCTTCAAAGGCAGTATGGGCTGTCTTACTGGGATGTCTTATGTGTCGAGGAAGTCGGACAGACAGATTTCTACTACGATGGATTATTTTTGTTGTTAGGTACTATCAAATCCATTCCAACTCGTAGTGGCCCTATACAACAGAATGGAAGACTGCTTTTCCCCCAAACACCCCCCACCCCCATCCTGTGCCATTCTCACAATTGTTTGAGGTCACCCATGCAGCCAGTGTGCCATACCACCTCAACGAAAGTCTTCCTCTCTTTTGCTGTCTTGAAGGGTTAGACAGGAGAGCTGGAAAGTCAGGCATAGCCCTTCATGGGGATGTGTTAAGAAACAATAGCTTCACATTTTGCCACTTTGGGCTAATAAAATTTTCTATGATTTGATAGCAATATTTTTTTACGTAGCTTAGGGTTTATAGGATATGAGTGTTTTTGAGGGTTTTGGAGATGGATCGACACAGTTTGACTACAATGCGCTCAGATAGAACACTTGTGAGGATGAATGGTGCCGGGCGAGGCAGTGGCTGGTTCAGTCAGTTGTACACAGGGCCATGCCCAGTCAGCACGAACTCAATGGCACTTAGCAAGTCTTTATATGATGCTAATTTGCTGAGTTCAAAATATATTCTTTTGTTAAAAGAGACGGAAAAGCTTGAAATGCATGTTTCAAAGCCCAAAAGTGATACTTATTCAGAAGCTTTCAAGACTATGATGGTGAACTGGCAAAGCTCACCCCACCAAATGGAATCAGAAGTGGGCTTTGAGGGCCCTCTCCCAAGAGCCGGTGAGCTTGAAGAGTCCTGCTGCCTCTATCTACTACACAGAACATTCAACTCAAGGCCCTTTCGGAATCCACTTACCGTCATTTTTAACGAGGCAAGAAGACAAAACAAAAGTCTAAGGCCATTTTCTCGCCTCCTTTCTGGAAGCTGAGATTTAAGTTTCCATTTATTAAGATGACTGATACCTTTTTGTCAGGCATCTTGGTAGGCTTACAATTTGGGCTGCCTGAGGTAAGAGCTTAAGTCTATCAGCCCACCAGTGGCTAGGTGGCATAAAGTTGAGGCTGTCTGGGTTAAGGCTGACTGTGTCGTTAACGTCTCACAGTTTTGGAAACCCTAAGAAGTTTTATTCTGTCCCATAAGGTCACTATGAATTGGAATCATTTGGGTGAGACGATTATACCTATTTATATAGGCTTTTAGAATAACTTCGGGTTTTAATTTGGCCCGTAACTTCAAATCATCCCTTGAGACATTCAGAAAACGGGAAAACTTTGGTTTACATTTCACTGGCTACGCAGGAATCAAACTTCACTGCACACAGTGGGAGAGAGTTTTCTACTGGGTGCCCTAGCAAAGAGTGAAGTAACGTGGCTCGTGTTTGGATAACCTGGCGAAGAAAGACCTTGTTGTAACATTGCTGAGCAAAAAGATCATGGGGTTTGCTACGCCGCCAAAAGTCTGCTTGCTTTTTGAACTGAGCAGGGCCGGGCGGCAACACTGTCCAACACTGTCCCGCCAAGGGAAAGAGACTTGAATTACTGCATCAAAAGGCAGGAAATGTGATATACGGCTGGGACCCAGCCACTGAAACCCCTTCTCAGCGGTGCTTCCAAAGCAAAACACTCCCTTCCCTAGAAAACGCGGCTCAGGCTCCAGAGCCGGACTCAGCCTCCACTCCGGTTCCTTTCTCTTTCCTCCGCAGCTGCACACAGACAAGCACGTGAGCGCTGGAGCCTGTCCCAGTTGTGCCCAGATGACCGCCGCCCGATTGGCTGAGAGCGACGTGGGCTGGGGTGGGGACTGGCCGCTTGCGCCGCTTGCTATTGGTTCACAGGGAACCCGCCTCCCCTCAGGTGAGGCGGGCCGGCGGGAGCGCGCGGCAGGCCCCGCGGGCGGGCACGCTCCCGCTCCCCCCCCCCCCCCCCCCCCCCCCCCCCCCCCCCCCCCCCCCCCCCCCCCCCCCCCCCCCCCCCCCCCCCCCCCCCCCCCCCCCCCCCCCCCCCCCCCCCCCGTCTCGCTCCTCGCGCGCCCGAGCGCGCTCCCGCCCTTGTCCGCCCCCTGTCGCTGCCTCCTCAGTGCCTCAGTGCACAGAGCCGTCTGGTCTTAGAGAACGCGCGGATCGCTCTCGTCGCCGCTTCGGCCAGTGCATCGGGTGCGGCCCGGCCCGGCCCGGCCCAGCAGCCCTCGAGGGGCTCCTCGAAACCGGACTTGGACCTGTGTGATTGCCGCGGCCTCTGGACGCGCAGTCCCCGCCTGTGGTCCTGCCTCGGGTCTCCTCGCGTGTGGAGGCGCCAGTGCTTAGGCCGGAGCGAGCCTGGGGGCCGCCGGCCGCGAGCGCATCCCGGGGACCCATTCGCCATGGAGGGCGCCGGCGGCGCGAACGACAAGAAAAAGTAAGCCGCTGCCTCCGCCGACCCCATTTCCTCCCTGCGCCCGCTCCCCGCCGCCCGCCGCGGCCCCGGCCCCGGCCGTCCGTGAGGGGGACAGGGGCTGGCCTTTTTTGTGTCTGCCTCTTCTCCCCGCACCCTGCTCGCTCCCGAACCTCGCCGGCCGGCTCCCCCGCTGTCCACGTCGCCATCTTGTCGTGGGGGTGGTGGGGGGGTGGGTGGTGGGAGACACTGAAAGTGCTTTCGGGGCGGGGGGCTGCGCCCGGGCCGCTCGGCCTCGCGCCCGCCCTCCGAGCCGCGCGCCCGCCGGAGCCTGGCGTCGCCCGCCCGCCCGGGCCCTCCGGGAGGGGCCGCGTCGTCCCCCAGCCCCGGGAGAAGCACGATCGATCCTCCGCGCGCCCGCCGCCGTCTGCACCCCGAGCTTCCGCTCCTGCCCGCCGGCTCCTCGCGCTTCCTTTGAAACCTCGGCCCCGCGCGGCGGCCCCAGCTTCGCCGCCGCCCCGGCCGGGCTTCCGGGCCGCTCGGGTGCGGGACCGCCTCTGCCTTTGTGCGATCGCTCCGGGCCGCGACGGCCCGGGAGGTGCGAACTTTGAAGTCCGCACGTGCAGGTTTTGTTTCCATCGGCTGCACCAAACTTGCCTGGACCGCAGACCCGGGGCCCCCAGCGTTTCGGGAAGTGGCAGTTTGGAAGCGAGCACGCGAGTTCGCGGCCGTGCTGGCCCGGCGTGTGGCGGGAGGCCGGCGTTGCGAAGAGAGAGCCTCATTCATTCGGGAAAATGTGCTTGGTGACAACGTAGCGGCTGCGTCGGGCAACTGTGTCGGGGCGCTTGGAAATGATACAAAAGAGGGTGATCGGAGCCCAGGAAAGGCAAAGGGGTTGCAGGCTTCGCAGTCCACCGCGTCATCTTCCAGACATTAGAAAGGGAAAGCCATCAAGGACCTCTGAAGCAAAGACTAACTCCGTTAGAATTTATTGCGAGTTTACAAAAACCTTACTGGACGTGTGAGCCCAAGGGGTGGGGACGTCACTGAAGATGAAGAACTGTGGACCGAACCAGGGGGATCCAGAGTGATCCGCGGGGCCGGGGGTGGGGGTGGGGGGCGCTCCCAACTCCATTTCGCCCACTTTGATATTTTAACCTGGGAGGAAATCAATCCAAGGAATTGAAAATTTCTAGGAAGACCTGTAGATAGTCTCTTGGATTTGCTGTTGAATTCCCCCCACTACCCTGGGAGAGTTTCTTTTCTATAAACTCCTAGATAAAGGTGCTCATCTTCCTGTTACTTTGTAGATCCTGCCTCTCGGTCTGGTTTCAATAGAAGTGTTTCCCTTCTCACTTTGCACACACTGAGGAACTCACTCGTAAAATTTAAAGAGTGGGCAAACAGGACAGGTCTAGACTTCATTCCAAGCGTTGCTGGCAATTAATTGCAGTTAATTTTGTAGAAGTGATCACAATGCTTTTGATGAAATGTGTGGTAAATGTAAACTTAAGGCTGGTTACTTCTGGTTATTGCCAATGTTCTACCCTAATTGGATATGGAATTATGTTCAATAAAATGTATGAAGTGGTGCATCAGGCACTTCCTTTTTATGTGCTGTGTTACGTTCATTTCATCTTTGAAGTTGATGAGTTGCAAATTGAGCAACTTTAATGTGAATGAATGGATTTGCTCCTGTGCCATTCCTCACATTTCAGAGGACTCAGTTCTTAGCTTTCCTATTTCCCCTACCTTTTTTTTTTTAATTAGTGTTTTGAGATTGTGATGAAACTTTTCAATTGTCATTTTGAACTTTAGATTTAATTAGCCACCTTGAATCAGACTAATTCACATTTCTCCATCTAGAGGCTTGTCATGTAATTGAAAATTCAGGACTTCAGAGCAGCTTTGGTTGTTACTGTCCTTGGTTGTGTCCATTCTCATTCACGGTGACCCCATGTGTGCAGCTGTGCTAGCGCTTTCAGGCTGTGATCCTTCAGAAGCAAATCTCTGGAAGGCTGGTCTTCTTTCTACTCTGGGTGGATTTGACCCTCCAACCTTTGGTCTAACTGTTGAATACTTCATTCAATGGCCACTCCTTTCAGATGACTGTAAAGATGTCTCTTTTCAATTGTTTTCCTACTAATAATTTTAAAATTTAACGAGTCATTGAAGAGACATATGTGTTGACAACCGGGTAAGGGGGTGGGGGGCAGGCTAAGATTCCATGCAATTTTTATGGAAGCTTAGGTTTAGGAAACTAAAAAGGCCAAAGGATTGGAAAAAAGGAGAATGGAAAGGGATTGTGGTCACCTAGGTTTCACACAGGGCACTTTTTGTTGATTCTTTAGTTGTGGGAACTGCGCTCAATGGCACTTGCTTATAGAATTCTAGATTTCAAAGGAATGCTAAAGGAGTTTGTTGTTTTGCCAGGTTTGTTCAAAGTTTTCCAAAACTAACACATGTTGGATCTTTGAGAATGGACATTCCTTAGCTTCCTTCCTTCTTTCGCTTCCGTTAAAAAGTCAAGAAGCTCTGTCATTTATTAGGAGTCTTATTTGCTGTAAGTTTTACTTCAATTTTCTTCTTGGTTTATGAAGGGGCAGAATGGCTGGTGGTGACCAGCACAGATTTTGGAGCCAATTCCCTCCAAATTAAAGAGTCCGAGCTTTTTTGTATGTTAGCATTGTGTGTAGTGTTAGCAAACTACTGAACCCTGCTGAGCCTATTTGAGTTGATAGTTATAATGGGAACCTTCTTGAGGGTCATTGTGAAGATGAAATACAGGCCAAGTTCTTATCCCAGTGCCTGGCTGTAGAATCTTGGCAACACTTACACACTTGAAAGTCAACTTCCAGCATCAAAGTTTAAACTTCCATGAAGTTCAAACAATTTTCTATAAGTCCTCTCTACTGTTTTTTACTAATCGTGTTTTTTTCTCTCTGCCTTCATCCATCCCCTATAAACCAAAAAACTATGGATCTAGAACTTTAAAAAGGGATTCTCATAAAACAGTACACTCCCGGGTTATAATAACATGTAGTATCAGTTTTTCTTGTTGAGCATCTGCTCTTCCCCTGTATAATTCCTTCTTCTTAATGTTTCTTTTGCAAGTATAGTAAGTCAAGTAAGCTACTTTAAATTTACTCTGGTCTCTAGTGGCTAATCCTAAGGACATACATTAACCACACAGTTCATTTCAGCAACGTTGGTGGTCGTTAAGATGAGTCGTAATTCAAAGCTTACTTTTTGTCTTGTTAGGAGAGTTATTTTTATAAGTATTTGGTAAATAATAATCTATGGCATATAACCTACATGGTAGAGAACCTAGCCATTGCTTATGAGTACCTCCACAGTAAATACCATTAGGCTTAATCTCAAGGCAGGGCTTTTAAGGTCTGTATGATTGCTTTAATTTTTGTGGCACAACCTGTGCCTTCATCCACATGTGTATGCGTACTGAATATTAGGTTGTTTAAGACTGATAAAGTAGCAATTCATTCCCAAGGTACCCTATAAAACACCTTCTGCAGCTTGAAGGTTTTCCAGTCTTTTCTATGTTAACTTTCATTGTCTCTGTGACCTTAGTGAAGTCTAGATTTGGGGTTACGTTCTATTGTGTGTTTGTTGAGTTATCTCTAGGAGGTTAAGGGAGATAAATCTCTTGACTGATCTTTTTTTCCTGAAGAAATGTTAGTAGTTTATTATTAATATCATGCCTATGTAATAAGGATTTGGGTTAGACTACTGTGCTCCTGTGAGTTTGTATGACTAGAAAGGCCACCTTTTCCCCTCAGAATGGCACGTGCTAGTGATTTTGAACTGCTGACCTTAGGAATCACATCCCAACTCATAACCACTACCACCAGGGACCTCACATCTGCTATGGGGCTGCAAAAAGTCCTTGGAAAAATGGAATCTCTACATAATGGTTTGTTTCCCATGAACTTTCAGCTCCCTCAGATTTATTATGTATGGTTTTGAGTATATTAGATACATCACCCCATTTAATTACGTTTCCTTTAATATCACGTCTACTTCTTTTGTCAGTATAAGAATGACTTCATTTGCTATACTTTATCATATCACTTAGTCTGCATATATCATGACTTATTTAATCATTTATGATTGGTGAACATTTAGAATATTTCTACAAATAAGCTACAATGAATAGCCTTACCTATCCATCTCAAACATTTATTCAGAGTTACAATATGAATTAACTGTGAAAGTTTGGAACATATAGGAAGCTATAAAGAGAAAAAGTATTCAAAATTCAACCATTCATAGGTAACCACTGTTAACATTACTTTCCTTACCTTTATTTTAATGTCTGTCATTAGCTAAAATCGCAATTCAGCTTAATATGATGTCTATTTTGTTTTCTTATACTTACATGTTTTTAGAAGTCATATTTTAATTATATATTCTTGCATTATGTAACTTTTAGTGGTTCAAAGGACTGGAGCTAGTAGAATATACCTAGTTTTGAATCCCAACCTGTTACCTGTTAACTTGTCTGATATGTGTCTTTCTGTGCCTTAGTTTTCTTGTCTTTAACAGCCGTATTGTTAGGAAACAAAATGCTTAGAATAATGCCTGGCAAATAATGAGCAGTGTATACGTGTTTGCTGTTATCTTTAAGATGATCAACATTAGCAATCAGGCGATCATATTTCTAAAATATTGTAATATAAACTAATGAAAGATCATCTTGGGTCATTATGAGGGATCTAAAGACTTTAACTTTAAAGTTCTTGGCAATGAAATAATATGGGTGTTGTACCATTTGATAATTTCCTTTCATTGTAGAGAGGATTTGATTGTGAATATATCAAAGATACCAAGACCTTAGCTTTCCAAGAATGAAAAACTTGACAGAAATATCATGGGAATAATTCTATATAAGTTGGTGAGTGACTTTTTGGAAGAGTCCTTTAGTGCTAATTGGCTTTGGGCAGTTAACCGAAAATCAAAATGAGGCTTTCCACTCCCATAAAGGTCTAAACCTTGGAAACCCTGTGCAGTGGTTCTCAGCCTTCTTTCATACAGTTGCTCATGTCATGGTGACCCCTGACCCATAAAATTATTTTCGTTGTTACTTCATAGCAGTAATTTGCTGTTATGGCCCCTGTGAAAGGGGCGTTCAACCCCCAAAGGGCTCACAACACACGGGTTGAGAACCACTGCCCGTAGGGTCACTGTGAATCAGAGTCGTCTCGATGGCAGTGGCTTTACCCCCAGAAATTTGTATGGACTCTTTGATTGATGATGTTATCCCCATGCAAAGTCCACGAGCCATACTCCAGCTCCAGAATTCTTGCAGTATCTACTGTAAGGCCTTTACACAGTTAGACCAGACCAGCGTTTTCTCATGACCTTTGTGCTGCGCCCCCCCACCCCCCACCCAGTCCACCCTGACCTATTTCTTTTGAGTTTGTCACATCTATACCTGAGGCTTTTTTTTAGGGATCTTGCAATTGCAATTTTATTTTCTTTTGTGAAAATAAACAAGTGGGAATTTAAATTGCTTAAACAAACAAACACAAAACCAAACCAGAAAACATTAAAAAAAATACACACAGATGAAGCTTGTGAGGTGATGGTGGGAAGGGGACCAAGAGTCCTTCGAACTTGGGCCGATTGTGCTAGCTTGGACCCAGGTGACAGAGCCCAGGCCTTGGGGGCCAGGTCTGCCACAAAAGGACTGTGAGGTGCCCTTGAGGTGAGGGGGTAGAACACAGATTTCTTCCCTGAATTTGAGGCTTTTCTTGTTTCACCTGTATCTTTTGTGCATGTTCCATTTCACCTGTACCTTCTCCCTTAATTAAAGTATCCTTTTTGGTCTTTGAGAGGTACTAAAGGCACCTAGGGGCACAGTGATTAAGCACTTATGTACTAATAATGGAAGGTTAGATGTTCAGATCCACCCCGTGGCCCCATGAGCGAAGACTTGGCTATTTGCCTCCTTATTGACTACAGCCAAGAAAATCCAATGGGGCAATTCTTCTCTGTCACCTGGGGCTAAGTCCATAGTACTGCACCTACAACAACACCACATAGAAAGGTTGGAATCTATTTGACTTCTTTTGATACAGTTATCCAAATTCTGTTACGTTCAAACTTATGGACAAAATTTACCTAAGAATTAGCGAAGGTGAAAAATATGAGCAACCCTGCCACCACTTTCATGCTGCCCGCTTAGAAGACATTAGCATCTCTCTTTCCATCAGTATCACAGTTGGCTTCAGATTTCTTTCATTAAAGTATTCAGGCAATTAAGACCCTTCTTGGCGTTAGATAAAGGGTTAGAAAAAAAAGGGAAGCTTATGTGCCGTCCTAACTATTGTATAACACCAAGATAACTTTAGAAGAGAACCTTTAAGATTAGATACAGCTGTATCGAATACCTGTATATTTCATCAGATTTAGCTATACACAGGTGAATGTATACTTCTGTTATCATCAAAGCCGTTACAGGAGTGAGGCTTGCTCATTCCCATTTCTGTTTACCAAACCAGCTGCTGTCGAGTCACTTCTGATGCCTGGTGACCCCATTTGTGTAGATTTGAACTGGGTTTCTATCCTGTTTCTCAGGGTGTGGCTTTTTAGAAGCAGGTCATCAGCCTGTCTTCGGAAGCCCCTTTGGTGGGCACAGACTGTCGCTAGAGTGCCTTGGTTAAGTGCTTAACTGTTTGTGCCACCCATTGGCGCTCCCTGTGTATATTCAAAATCATTTTATTAGGCTAAATTACTTTTTGAATGTTTAAAGAAATAAAAAGCTTTTGGGTAAAAAAATCAAACTGTACAAATACCATATATACCCAAGTGGAAGCCAACCCAAATATCAGCTAAGGCACCTAATTTTACTACAAAAATTGAATTAAAAATGTGCTGAAATATTCAGCTTATACATGAATATGGTATATGTAATCATCTGCCATTTCATTACTTTGAGGTCATTAACAACTTTTTCTTATGAAATTGTGTCTTGTTTCTATGTATGTAAGTAAGCATGCTTTAATATAGAACCACAATAGACATAGTGTGTTTTTAACCTGCCTTTTAAAAATGTATATCTGCTGAGCCCCGGTGGCGTAGTGGTTGTGCGCGGGACTGCGGCCCACTGGGACGGAGGTTCAATTCCAGCAGTGGGGCTGGGCTGGGCCTCCTACTCCCACCGCCGGAGAGCAGTGATGCCCACAAAAAAAATAAATAAATAAAAATGTATATCTATTCCTTTTAGGGTAACTTTTATCTCAATGGATGAGATGCTTAGAGTTTAGTAAAGTTGTTGTGAAGCTTAAATTAGATTAAATTAAATTGCTTAACCTGATACAAAGACTTCAAAAAGTGCATGAAAACATTCCAGTCTCATAAATTTCATTTTCTGCAAATTTTTTGAAGCCCCCTCATATATAGCTCCTTATTTAGTGCATATTTTATTATCACCATCCTTATATCAAAACTGATTTTGAAAAAAAGGTTTTGATAAACATAGGTATCAGAAGGGACAGGTGATTTCTAGGGTGATATTTTTCCCCCCTCAAGTACTTGTAATTCATTGGAGAAATTAAGGGATTCATATACATGGGGTTGCTGTGGTTTTTATCTAAACATGTAGGACAGGATACATAGGAGACATTTAAGTATTATTAGCATGCCACTAAATATGATTTCAACATCTCAATGACACTCCATTGTATTACTATCTTATCATTACTCTGTTGAGATGCACAGGTTTAGTATGTTACCTTATTTTAGTGAATTAGGATTAATAGCATTTTAGTTATAGACAGTTTATTTCTTAATAAATTCTGAGAATGAAAACTACTGAGTCAAATGTGTAAATTTTAATGCTTGCAATGTCTTCCAGAAAGTTTGAACCAGTTTATGTATTCCTTGCTACTTTAGGTTTTTGAAATGTGATAACAGCATTAAAGTTCAGGTGTTTTTAATTTATATTGTTGGCAGTTTGACCAGGGTATTAAGAATCTTTTTAAGTGTAGTAGGTTTGCATTCAGTGAAACACAGCTCAAACTAACATAATAGGGAAAAACAGTTTCTGGTCCCAACCATATCACTTTGACTTAAGAGAAAATAATCTCAGACCTTCCCAGGGACTCATGTCTTTTTACTCTGCATATTACCCTCATTTTGTCACTGACAAACTATATGACATGAAAGATGGCCACCGACCTCTCCAACTCTGTATTCATATAATTTGTGATTGAAAAATGAAAAGAAACACATTCTCTTCTAGTTATTCATATTTCAATTTCCTGGAAGAATGCCAGTTTGCCCTGCTAGATCTTGCATTGATTTTTTTTTTCCTCCTATGTGACCTGTGTATTTTTGAAACTCCTTATCTGGTTAGATCTCTTGGAAGTGTACTGTTTCTTCTAAGAAGCAAGAGGTGGGCTGGACTGGTAAGGCTAATGCTACATTCACATTGCATGCTGGATCTAATTTATGGAGTTACTGGACAGTAGAAATTATATTAACAGGACATGGATCCATTTTGAGAGAACCGCATTTGCTGATCCAGCAACTACGCCAAGAGGGCGAGCACATATAGGCACAAGAGTCTGCTCTTGAGTGTGTCCTGGTCAACACCAGTGATAATAGCCCTCTCATGATGTGTGAAAGCACGTGGCCCATTGCAATGGCAGTGGAGCCAATCACGTTCCTTTAGAATTGTGTGGCATTGGGTACAGGCTTATAGCCCAAGTTTTGTAAACAAGCGATAACTTTAAACTATGTTTTGCAAACATATGGGCACCATCTAGAATCCATTTAAAATAACACATGGATAATAATATGCTAACATAGCAAATGTCCTCAAGTACTGGAAGTATTACACTGTCCTCAAGTACTGGAAGTATTACACTGGAAGTTTTAATTTATGTATCTGTTCCTTGGAACACAGTACTTGGTGTTACTCAATATATACCAATAAATGAGGTACCAGGCACATTAAGAGGACATACTCAGTTCCTGTTTGCTATGCATGTGTTTCTGAATCTGTCTTTCAAGAAAGCAATAAATGACATTATCAGAATATAGTTACATATCTTTGTGTAGGAAAATTCAACATATCCCTGAGCAGATTAATATTTAGATAATTGAAAGTATATAAATATATTTCACTTTTCATTTTCTCTTAGGCATTTAAGAAATTGATAGTATGACTTGCAAAACAGACTTAATGAGAAGTGATGCTGTTGTTACATCCATTTATGCATGTATTGCTCAATATGGGAGTTGAATTGTTCAACTCCACAAAAAAATATACATTTTATAGATTTTTGTTTGTGATAAAAGTTGCTTTTATTTTTTCTACTTTTGAATGATTGATCATAACCTTCACATTCTGTTCTCTCCAGTTGACCACATAAGTATGATTTATGATACATCTGGCTCAGCTCTGCATAAAGGGAACTAAAATGTGGCTTCAGAGTGAATATATGTCTATATATTTTATATGTGTCTATATATATATATCATGCTCTTTGTGTCTACTGCCCCCCCCCCACTGTTGGTTATGAGCAATAGTCTAACAGTCTACAAGGTCACAGTATCAAAGGACAGACAGCAAGTGAGTGCACACTTGTTAAGTATTATTTTAAGACAGAAAACTCTAGTGGAGATCTGTGAAAGGTCTGCCAATAAAAACCACATAGCAAATGGTAGGCTTTGATTGTTTTTTGTTTACAAGTTATTCCATTATAAATCATATAATTTTCTCTTTCTTACAGTTGGATTTTCTGATTGACACAAATATGATTGACTGACATATAAACTGTTCAGGTTACAGTGATTGTATGGAGTCATATTTAAGCCAAAGACATGGCTTTGCATTAGCTCATGTACTGGAAAGAACAATTAATGAAGATTTGTCGATGTTGAAAAGCCATTTTGCAGTACATGGTTGTAATTATAGCACCCACTGAATATAGACTGGCTTTTCTAGGAAGAAGTGAAGTGTTGGTGGCCTTACAAAATGGAAATGGGGTGGGAAGAGTTACTTGAACTTGATATTCAGTTTGATCTTTTTTAGCAGATCATTTTTCAAATTATGGTTATATAGGAAAGGACAATCCTATTTGTCTAAAACAAAATGTAAAATATCAATATTTAATAACCAATAAAATTCACTTAACCATTTTCAGTGAAGTGTAAGTATAGCTGCCAAATAGTGATAATGTGTATAGTTGCCTGTAGTTTCTGTGTCTCGTCTTTCTCTTCAGATCAGCTAGCCTGTTGAGCAATGTATCACATTTACTAGCTTAAAATGATATTGTAAATCAAGTACTTCACTATTTATGCAGAGTTTGCAAAATTGATTTTTCTAAATGTAGAGGCCAGTCAGTTCTGTGGCAGTGCTGCCAATATGTCGATGTTAAGAAGGAATGTAAAGCAGAATTTTAAAATAATGAATATGCCATATGCTTCACATTTCCTTAATATTGCCGGATGCAATACAGTAGATTTTTGTCTGGAAGTAGTTTTTTTCTATGTTAATTGTGATACATAATTTTTTGCCACCTCCACTACATATTCAGGCAGCAATCAAGTATTCAAATGCTTTACTAATACTTGTTGAGAAGTATATGTTGTAGTGATGACTGCAGTCCTGGAATTGTACACGCAGGGTCTAGAAACCTTAGGAAATATTGGTAAAGGGAAGACACAGAAAGATGATTTTAAAAAAGGTAAGCCAAAAATATCACCAACAAATTATAAACACTAGCGTGTATATTTATGTTGGTTATGTGGAATGATATATTGTAGCATTTAAATTAGACTAGTCAAGCTCTATTTACATAATTTAAAGATTTACCTAAAAGTAAAGTAATTTGTAATACTTGGTTTTTTATCACTTTTCTTTATGACATCCTTTAATTTGTGCATTTACAGTGATAATACTTAATATGAAATAAGCATCAAGATTAAAGTGTGAGTGTTTAAAGCAAAATCGGTCAGATCTGCATTGTGGGAGAGCAACACAGTTTTTACATGAATTGCTGAAATAGCTAAGTTCACCAATTCCTTTTCTTTATTTAGCATATTTGGTATGTTCTTTTTGTAGAAAATGTGAGAAATAATAAAAATCTTGGACCTCAATCCACTCAAAATTGTATAATTTATTTCATCTCAGTTCAGGCAAATGGCATAAGTCACTTTTGCCTTTCTTCACTCTTATAATCTCAAAAACTCCCTCCCAACTTATCCTTTCCAGTTTACGGTGACACTATAGCACAGGGTGGAAGTGCTCCTTTGGGTTTCTAAGAACGTAACCCTTTACAGGAGTGGAAAGCCAGCTTTTCTCCTTTATGGAGACTGGTGGTTTCGAAAAGCTGACTTTGCACTTAGCAGCCTAACAAGTAACCACTGCATTCAGGGCCATGAGAAATTATTAGGAGTGAGGAAATCAAAGGAGCTGTCTTCTGCGGGCAGCGCAGCTAAACAAGGTGCTACGCTTTCTGCTGTGGAGTGGCTGGTGGTTTTGAGCCGCTGACGTTGTGGCTAGCAGCCTAATGCATAACCATTATGCCATCAAGACTCTTGCAACTTGTGTTATACTCTTATCTGTAAAGATATTACAGCATGGCTAGCTAATACATACATTTTGTCTTTGTAGTGGTTTAAGGGTTCATGTCTATATTCTTATAGTTTACTTGCAAGTAATATACTATTTCATACAGAGTTTTATTTGTTTTGGGGCATCACTGTCGTCTGGTGGTCGTGGGAGCTACCCAGCACTGCTCCACCGCTGGATTTGAACTGCCAAGCTTGTGGGCCGCAGTCCCGTACTCAACCACTTAAGCCGCCGGGGCTCAGCCAGAGTTTCATTTTGGTATCCTGCTTTATTCTTTAGTAATATTGTGGCTTCAGGTTCAGGGTTTTTACAAAATAGTGACTTTTGGATTTTAAGTTTTGTTGAATTAGTGTTAACCATTGGAGGGGCATGTTTATAATGTGTTAACTGATTTTTGCCTAGCTGCTTTGAAAATTTTCAAAGATAGTCTTCGTTTTTGGCAGCTATTGACATTAGAAGGTTTGTTATTCCAGAATTTTTCAACCCTGACTAATATTTGGATCACCTTTGAAGCAGAGTAATCCTCAGGGAATTCTGAGATGGACCAGTGATTCCCATCTGAGTAGATACTTTAAAATAATGTGACTCTATTTTTCCCCACAATCATTTAGTATTAAATTGATCATAAACTCAGCTTCAGTGCATTTTTTCCTTTTCCTTTTAAAACATTACCCATAAGATGAAAACACAGCTTTTAACTTTTGAGGCTTATCTTCAACAAAACTCTAAATGTGTTGGGTTGAAGCCTTGTCATACTGTAAATTCCATTCATTATTCTCTGGAGTTGAATAATATATCAAAATTTGATTTTTTGCAGTGGTGTCATTAAAGACTATATGAATGTAGTTGACATGTCTTCTCAATTTCTCATGAAAATATGTAATCTTGTGTTATACTCTTATCTGTAAAGATATTACAGCATGGCTACCTAATACATACATTTTGTCTTTGTAGTGGTTTAAGGGTTCATGTCTATATTCTTATAGTTTACTTGCAAGTAATATACTATTTCATACAGAGTTTTATTTGTTTTGGGGCATCACTGTCGTCTGGTGGTCGTGGGAGCTACACAGCACTGCTCCACCGCTGGATTTGAATTTCTGTAATCTTTCCATTATAAAATTACATATTGAGTATGTGATTAATAGTGTCCCAAAGTTACTTGAATCCTCCTGCCTCTTGGCAGCCTTCGGTGTCAAATCTGCCACTTAGTAACGATGTTACTGAAATCTTTTTTATAGAAAAAGGAAACTGAGGAGCAGACAGTACACGTCTTATTCAGGAAAGTTTCTCTAGTAATAATGGTTGTGATGGACACTGTAGGAAGAGAATCAAGCAAGACCCAGTCTTCAGTAGAGCTTCTTTTTTGTCACTGTTTCCAGAATCTCCATTTTGGTCAGTGTCAAAGAACAATTGTAGAAATTTTTTTTTGTTAGATTATGTCTATATGGAAATGCTTATCTCAAGACATGTTATTTTTGAAATGTTTTGTTTAAGTGCTTGGTTATTATTATGTACCTTACTTTATATTTAACAAATAATTTGCAAGAACCCATTATTCTGATGCTCTCACACGGACGTGGTGTCACTGATTTCTTAAATCCCAGTCTCAGATTCATTACTGTCTCAGAGCACACAGGGAGAGAGGCGGGAAGGGGCACGTAGGCTGGGCAGGGAGGTGATGTACACGAAGCAGAGTGATAGCCTAGGTGAAAGGAGCTAGGGAAGGCCAGTAGCACACAGCTGTCACCTTTGATGTTGTAACACACATGGTGAGATTAAAAGGAAAATTTTTAAACGTTGAAAGGACATTCCATCATTATCATAATCATCCCATGTTGTTATGTTTTGAGGCAAAATTGTTGTTTCATATTGTGGTTAGGCAAAATTACTTGGAATGTCGCTTTTCTCCATGTCTTTGTAACTCCTACCAGTTGTTGCCGTGGGACCATGCAAACAGAGTATTGAAAACACTGACAGAGGGGACTAGTGGGTATAAGCGTGAGTCTTCTCAGAAGCAGGAAGAGAGAATCTCAGGACCATAGAGTTCTCACCAGTGGAGCATGTTAGGGGTCTCTGCCTGCAGTGGCAGAAGCCAAGACCAGAGGTACCTGTAAGGTACAGAGACTTTGGAACAAAGCAGAAGAGCCATGCAGAGACCAGAGGCTGAAGCAGGAGACTGGAAGACAAAACAGAAGAACCCTGTGGAGACTGAGACTGAGACAGAGCAGTGGGTGTACCTCTTGACCCAATGAGGCAAAGGTTGAGGGGACCAGATGTCTGAGAGTCAGAGGACCAGAGGAAAACTTGACCAAAGTCTGTATCTTTAATGATTTATGATCCTGACTTGTGGTAACCTGTTAACTTCCCTAATAAATTAGCCCCATGATTGTGACTATTGTTTGAATTGTGTGTGGGCATCGCAGTAGATTATCAAATCCAACAGAGAGGCAAAGTGCTGTGAGACGAAAGGTTGGTGTTCAATAGGGTAAAGGAAGATGGAGGATGGAAGTACGTCTGACCACCTTGTGACAATGAGCCTTAGCCTGGTGCGGATCAGGATTCTCCTCCCGTGTCTAGCCAGATGAGGTCAGAAGGAGTCTTTGTGTCGTTTTCTCACATACATTCTTTGCTGCTGGTTTGTCTTTGAATTCTATCCTACTTTCTCTCCCTCCCCGCCTCCCCACCCCCCACCACACTTTCTTACTCTCCGTCTTTTCATTTTTAAAACAGACCTTACCTTATATCCTAATATTTAATTTAGCCATATTTATGGAACGATGATGTGGCCAATGCTTTCTAAATAGAAAGGTTGACTTGTAACTACTAGAGAGTGAAGGCAGCCTGACAATAGGTCTAAAGGGGGTACAATAACACTAGTGAAGTACTTAAACCTTGGAATAATCAACCATGTGAGATCAAAGGGCCGATATTTGCACCAGAGGGGTAGGAGAAGGGAGGGGTAGGAGAAGGGAGGGGTGTGGAGGCGGGGAGTTTAGGACAGGATGAATGGTGTTACTTTAGAAAATTGATGTGAATGAGATGAAGTGAAAATGTGTGTGAATTGTTGAATGTAAAACCTTTGAATGATCTCTGTAAAACTTCAACCAATTCACAGTGAAAGCTTGTATTTTTTTAAGATGTATAAAAGAAATGAATATTACATCTTAGAATGTAATCTCTTTGATGGTAGAGATTTGGTCTGTGTTTATTGTACCCCAGGATTAGCAACAATGACTAGCTCATAGAAAATCTGTTGAGTAAATAATGAATGATGTTCATTAATATGTGGGGATTCCAAAGATTCAACTTTAAGTTTATTTAAGTTATTTATAACTTGGTTTCTCAGAGAAATGAAAAGAACAAATTACTAGCTATCCTGAAACATTTAATTTGAAATGTCAGATTGTTAATGATTTTTTTCTATTAAGTAGGAATGTTTCTTATTAAATATTTTGCATTTCAAGTATAGTAATTTAGCAATAGATACAATTAGCTCTGGTGCTGACCTGGCTGTGTTCGTTTATTCCACAATTAGTTCATAGAGCATTTATTAAGTCAACATTTATTAAGTTGCTTTTCTGTTCTAGGAATGCAGCTAAATGGATAAACGGTTTCTAGGTGAAAATATAACACTAGATCTTATTAGATAAAATAGTTTAAGAATAGACAGTTCAAAAATGACTTCTAAAAAAAGATAATAGGATTATGAATCAGCTTAGTGAAAATCTCATGTTACATGATAAAAATTAAGATTTTCTTGAAAAAAATTATAGAAGTTCGTCTACTCTTATATTGGCTAGAGATTTTTTAAAAGTATTGGTTTAATTGGCTAAAACCATCAAAAGGCAAATTCATGTATTTTTTTTTTTTGCCACTACTGTAGCTTAGGCAGAGGAGTGGAAGACATGTCTGTGGTATACAGTGATAAGGCAAATAATCTTAAACATTACTCCTCATCTCAGCAAATTAGTATTCTAGTTTCTCAGCACTTTCCCTATGTCTTTAACTTTCCTTTGACAAGGTCACGTCTCGATGTTGCTGGTGCTGTCACTGTTGCACTGCTTAATGATTTGTGTAATCCATAGCTGTCTTTTTACTAAGGAAAATGACACTGCCGACTCTGGTACTGACCCGCCTGTGTTTATTTATTCCACAATGAATTCATACAACATTTATTAAGCTTCTTTTCTGTTGTAGGAATGCAGCTAAATGAATAAATGGTTGTTTGCACACAGAATGAATAGCTTTCATAACCATTTGCTGTAACATTTATTTTTACAATAATAAAAGTGTACTTCAGTGGGTAGAATTTCCTATTCATATATTCAGTTAGGTCATATTGACTATCATGAATTGGGAGATATTGAACAAAATAGACAAAAGTTCTTGCTCTTGAAGAGCTTACATTTTGCTGTAGATATGGATTGAAGAGGTCAAGGCAGATAAGAAATATAATAAATAGCAAAATAATAGAGCTGATTAATTACTATGGGAACAACAAAGCAAAAGCAAAACAAAAGGACCAGGATGAAGACAATGAACACCTTACTTCAATAAGAAGATGAAATTCATGCAAAGACCAGGAAAGGGGAGGGAATAAGCCATGGAGTTTTCTTAAGATTTGGTTCCTTGGATTTCTTGACTGCTTGAATAGAGGGAGCAAGGTGTTGAATGTGGATCTAAGTAAAATGAAGCCCTTGACAAGATCACGATTTTTGTTCTTCATGATGTTGCCTCTTGGTCCAGATGTTAATGTTTTTGTTTTCTTAACATTGAATTTTAATACATACTGAAGGCTGCAGTCTTCGGCTGAAGTCTTTGATCTTCATCAGTGTTTCAAGTTCTATTGGCTTTTAGCAAGCAAAGTTGTGGATTTTGCAAATTGCCATTTGTTCAAGTGAGCAAGAGGCGTTCCTGATGCTGTATTTTTGTCATATAGGCTAACTTCTGTGGTTATTTGTTCAGCATACACATAAGGATCCTTTCCTGATTGTAGGACCACTCAAAATCACTTTGTTCTTTTGGAACAACTGCCTCTTTCATGGCCTGGATGAGCAAAATTAAATGTTCTGGAATTGCTCTCTTCAAAATGTTACCCATAGCTTGTTTTGATCCACACAGTCAAATGCTTTTAGGTAGCCAATAAAAAACAAGTAAACCTCTTTCTTGTATTCTCTGCTTTCAGCCAACATTCATCTGACAATCATGAATCTTGTTCCCTATCTTGCTCTAAATCTGACTTACGCCTCTGGCAGCTCCAAGTCAACATTGTATTGCTCCAATTATTTTTGAATTATTTGCAACAAAATCTTACTTGTATGTGATGATAATTATATTGTTTGATAACTTCCTCATAAGGGGGCTGCCTTCCTTCTTAATCTGGAAGCTTCATGAAACCTGTCCACTGTGGGTGACCTCACTGGCATTTGAAATACTCATAGCCAGCGTCACAGCAGTATGCAAACCACCACAGTAAGACACACAGGCAGATTAATGGTAGATACTCATATCTAGTATGCTTATTTACATTTATGTTCTTTTGGGGGGGCATCACTGCCCTCTGGTGGAGTAGGAGGCTCAAGCTTGCTCCTGGAGAGCAGCTGCTGGATTTGAACTGCCAAGCCAGTGGGGCGCAGTCCTGCACTCAACCACTAGGCCACCGGGGCTCAGCCCGCATATTTACATTTAAAAGTAAATATTCCTTTTGTATTTAGAAGGACCATTGGCTAGCAATTTGAGAGAGAAATTAAGTACCACTGAAGTACAACCAGACGCTCCTTAAAAGCAAAGATGATGAAACTTGGTCTCAGCCACTTTGGGTATTTTATCAGAAGAGACCAGTCCCTGAAAAAGGACATGGAGCTTGGTCAAAGAAGTGGGTGACTGTCACAATGGACTCAAACATAACAATGCTGTGAGGATGACGCAGGAACAAGCAATGTTTCCTCCTATTGTGCTTGTGGTCACTTTGAGTCACATCGTCAACAGCGAACTACAACACCAAAGTGAAGACTGCTTTAGCCAGTGGTTCTCAAACCTCACTGTGTGTCATAGACATCTCAGGAGTTTTTGTTGTTATTGTTTTTTGGGGGGGCATCACTGCCCTCTAGTGGCAGTGGGAGGCCCAGCCTTGCTCCTAGAGAGCTGCTGCTGGATTTGAACCACCAGCCCTGGGGGCCGCAGTTCCGTACTCAACCATTACGCCACCAGGGCTCAGGAGTTTTTAAAAGCCCCAATTTCTAGGGCCAGTTCAGATCTATGGAATCGATGTTTAGAGAAGTGGACCCTATGAATTTGAAATGTTAAAAGTCCCCCAAGTAATTATGGGACACCGAGACCAACTCTTGAAGCTCTGCAATGGGGCTTCTAAAAAATGGAGTTTAAAAGATGAATTTCCATGGACCTTTTTAAGCCTCCTCCTACAGCATTAGGTGCTTTTCAGTAGATGAAAAGGAGACTTCCCCAACCCTCTCCCCACCAATGTTCCTAACACAGTACATGTCACTTTATGGTGTTGAGTAAATATTTTAAAAAATTTTAAGATTTGGAGTGTTATTGTAAGAAGGTTTCTTGAGTGAAGGAACATTTCACATTTTGTAGTTCATGGAGGCTCCTCTTTATTATTTTTATCCTTTACAGAGTTGTTATGAGAATTAAAGGCACTAGTAAATGGGAAAGAAGCCCTGGTAGCACAGTGGTTTAAATGCCTGGCTGCTCACCGAAAGATCATCTGCTCATTCTGGCTGATGTAGAGGTCTCCTTCTATAACTATCACTGCCCGGGAAGCCCTGTAGGGTAATTCTACATTGTCCTCTTATCTCCTTGAAAGCAGTGGGTTTGGTTTTGATATGGAATTAACACCATACGTTGCAAATATTGCAAGTTTGTTTCTATACCACTGCAGTAAAACAAAATATTGCAGCAAAGCTGGTACAATGGATTTCTAAAATCTTCCATTGTATATGAAAGTTACAAGAAAATAAAATTTTTAGTTAATTACAAGAGTCACTAAACTATGACACAGAAACACCAAGTGGCACATACTTCTGGGCAAAATGGCTGATACATTTGTGTAACATGTGATTATCAAATAAGATCCATTTGTTTAAAAAATGTTTTATTGGGGAACATGGCACCATGGACGCAAAGCAGTTAAGTTTGGCTTTTATAGATGAAGTTGGTCTTGGTCCTTGGTTCTGAAGAGGTCATTCCTAGAGGGGTCACAGGGAAGAGATGAGCCGGAGTGCAGTATAGCACCAATGAAAGACACAACTTTACTCTGGCTCTTTGGTGCTTCCTTCACCCCACATATGATTTCAATTGCACCATACAAATTGGGTGAAACCAGAGCACGCACACTGAACCTGCAACAGTGAATCCAGGATAGGTAACCCCCTCAGGGCCAACAAGGAGAGTAGAGATACCAGGGGGAGTAAGGGGAGATGGGGGGAGAAGGGATGGTTGATCACAATGATCAATCTAGAACCCCCTCCCAGGGGGATGATTAACAGAAAAGTGGGTGAGGGGCAACAGAGGACAATGTGAGATATGGGAAAAAATCATCTTTAACTTATCATGAGAGATAAGTTATCATGAGGGAGGAGGAAGAAATGGGGAGCTGATATCAGGGGCTCAAGTGGGAAGAGAATATTTTGAAAACAGTAATGACAGCCTATGTGCGAATGTGCATGACACCTTGGAAGAATGTATGGATTGTAATAAGAGGTGTAAGAACCCCCATGAAAAGTATTTGGGGGGGGCATCACTGCCCTCAGGTGGTGGGAGTAGGAGTAAAAGTATTTTTTTTAAAAAAAAGGTCATTTCCAGAACTTGGAATTTTGATAAAGACTGAGGTAGGACTTGACCATGCCAAGAAGCCCCATATTGTGATTCCCTAGATTGTGGTTTGAGATCAGCTGGCCTTAGGGCTACCCTGTGATGATGACCTCATTGTGAGTAGACAAGAGAGCCCCACATCATAACTAGCGATCATCTACTAATATCGACTCACTTCGTATGCTTGCTGTATATAATGAAGACACCCCCCAAGCTACCCCTTACCCTCTAAAAATATCTGATTTGTGGAGGGTGGTCTTGCTTTGTATGTATTTTAATAAAATCTCTAGTACTACCTGTGAGTTCTGTAAGTTGTTTCAATGAATTATTGAACCCGTGCCCTTAAATTCTTAGTGTTGTGCCCCATCCTTGCATTTACTTAGGGGCTGCTAAGGAAGCATTGCTGTTCTCTGGTCATTGACTCTGACTCCAGGGATCCTGGGTATAATACACAGTAACAAGATAGCAACTGATCTTTGGCACATTTGAGCCTGTCACTGTGGCCGTTGGGTTTTTAATGTCTTCTGATTTAAGTAGAGTTCCAAGGATCATAGCAACAAATAGACTAAGCAATTTTGTTATGGTTCTTTTTTTTTTAAAAGAGCTTAACTGTTTTTAGGTTTATGTACAACTTTCATTGTAAAGTTATGTAAATTTGTTCATGGCTTGCCTACACTGAGACTAATTTTAATGTCTATAAAAGTGCATCCTTGCATATACAGGTTTTAAATTACAAACTCCATTTACGATTTGATATGGCATGGTAAAAATACCTTCCTTGAACAGGTTCCTAATGTATTCTAACCCTCCGCCTTTTCCTGTTAAATAGGATTAGTTCCGAACGCAGGAAAGAGAAGTCTCGAGATGCAGCCCGGTCTCGGCGAAGCAAAGAGTCTGAAGTGTTCTATGAGCTCGCTCATCAGCTGCCCCTTCCCCACCACGTCAGCTCGCATCTTGACAAGGCTTCTGTGATGAGGCTGACCATCAGCTACTTGCGTGTGAGGAAGCTTCTAGATGCTGGTGAGCTGTTTTACTGAAGTTCCATAGACCTGAAAATTAGAAATTAGAGGTCATTAGGGATTATTTCCAGAAGAATGTTAAAATGTCTTGATTTTTGTATACCCCATTTTGTTTTTTGGGGGGGCGGGGGGTATCGCTGCCCTCTGGTGGTCATGGGAGCTACCCAGCCTTGCTCCTGGAGAGCTGCTGCTGGATTTGAAGTGCCAAGCCTGTGGGCCGCAGTCTTGCACTCAACCACTACGCCAACAGAGCTCAGCCTGTATATCCCATTTTAAATTACTTTATTTCCACAGTATTTTTACTAAGTTTAACTTTGTTACTTTGAAACAGTTCTGCTCCTTTTGCTTTTGTCTCTTAAACAAACTTTCAATTCTTCCTTCATAATGTAACTTTTTATTAACTACTTTTAACTGTTTCATTAATTCTTTTTTTTCAATTCTTAATATATTGACTTTTTTCCCTACCTTATTGCCCTATCCTACCTCTCAGTAATGTGACTTTTTTCTAGTGTTTCTTGCTATCATACTTTAAATAATAATGAAAAGCACATAACTGTTCTAATTTTAGCCTTTTCCAGCCTTTGACTTTGACTTTTCTGTATAGAAGAAGAGTGATGGTGAGGTGCAGGGGTGGGAAATAAGATGCTATGTGTGTTAAATAAATAAATAAATAAATATGCTAAAAAAGAACTAAAGTAGATGCTATGTATGTTAAGTAAAATAAATAAAACTTTGTATACAGATATGTCAATACCATTTAAGTAGGAATCTTAAACTAATCATTTTCATATTCTTGTGCCCTTTTAGGTGATTTGGATGTTGAAGATGAAATGAAGGCACAGATGAATTGCTTTTATTTGAAAGCCCTGGATGGTTTTGTTATGGTTCTCACAGATGATGGTGACATGATTTACATTTCTGATAATGTAAACAAATACATGGGACTAACTCAGGTAGACTATCCACAAATAAAGAGAGCTACTATTTGTTTTTATGATCTTATGATGTAGATCTAATTTTTTTTAATGTGCTTACAGTTTGAACTAACTGGACACAGTGTGTTTGATTTTACTCATCCATGTGACCATGAGGAAATGAGAGAAATGCTAACCCATAGAAATGGTGAGGACAAAAGTCTATTGTTTGATTTAATGTAACAGGTTGTTTTATATAATTAAATACTGTTAGAAGTTTGTAAGTTTTATTCTAGCCTAAGGCAAAGCTTTATTTCCTATCCAATGTCACTCTGTTCTGTGTTAAAACTGTATTTCTACAGTCTGTAGGTATTCCATAGAAGCCCACCTCACTCTCGATAGTATTATTTGCAGTTGAGCTGATTCCCATTCCCTGGTGACCCTAATGATAGAGTGGAACTAACTGCTCCTTCGGCTTTTCAACGCTGTGATCTTGTCAAGGCTTCTGAGGGGACTCAGTCAAGTGCTTCACCATTTGTGCCACCTAGAGAGAGACAGTGTTTCATAAAGAAAAAGTAGACAATAATTAGAACCAGAGGAATCATAAGTTAAAGTGTGGATATTAATATTTTAAACAGTTATTGAAGTTGTGGGGTACCAGTTTGAGTGCAAGCTTTTGAAAACCCTGTGGAGAATGTGGGACTTGGCTTATCAGAATTTTAAAAATAGAGCACAGAAAAACCCACTTAACCTCATTGCCTTCCCGTGGATTCCATCAGAGAGCCAGCCAGAGGACCGAGCAAAAACCACCTGATAGGGCTGCCAAGGCTGTAATCTTAACAGAAGCAGATGGCTACATCTTCCCAAAGAGCAGCTGATGGGCTCCAGTTTAACAACCTTCCAGTTAGTAGTCGGGCACTTTCACCACTGCCGTGCCTTTTATTGCTTTGCTTTGCGTAATCAGTGGTTCTAAGATTTTTTATAAATACCTCTTGAATTATAAATACATTTTATTTAACAATCTTCAGATTGTACTGATCATAATTTGCTGTTTCTTTCACAATTGAAAGTTATCATGGGGCTGAGCCCCGGTGGCGTAGTGGTTGTGCGTGGGACTGCGGCCCACTGGGATGGAGGTTCAATTCCAGCAGTGGGGCTGGGCCTTCTACTCCCACCACCGGAGAGCAGTGATGCGCCGCCCCCCCCCCCCAAAAAAAAAAGAAAGTTATCATGATGAAACTTTATGTTCTGTAGCTGCATTTTGTTCTCTAATTTAAGTGTATAAATTAGTTTACTTGTATTTTAACCTCAAATCTATAATTCTTGAACACTTTATGGTTTTCTTTTTCATCTCATATAAAATAAAATATTTAGCCTTATTGGAGAGGTTAACAAGCATGGGTGGCACAGTGCTTAGAGTACTTAGCTGCTAACTAGAAGGTTAGTTCGACTTAGACAGTGCCTATAGAGACTACAGCCTTGGAAGCGATATCAAGCAGTTATGCTCTCTTTTAGAGGGCTATAATGAGTTAGAATTGACTTGACAGAAATGGATTATGGAAAGATTACTTTGGACCAGGCATATTCTCTGCTGATCCTCTATTCCTCATATTAATCCTGTAAAGTTAGTGTTGTTATTTCTATTTCACAGATGAGGAAACTGAGGCCTTGAGAATGATTGAGTAACTTGCCCAAGATTACTTGATTTGTAAGTGGCAGGGCATGGGTTGGCTCAGGTGGACTGGTTCAGGACTCTACAATCATTAATAAATATTTCTTTTTCATGGTAGTGAATTTTACTTTTTTTTTTTTCTTACTGCCATTCTTTCTGTTGGGGTTGGGGTGGGGGTGAACTGAGACTTTTCTTTTTTAAAAAATTCTGAACTCTGTTGATGGTGTTGTGGGTTTTGCATTGGGCTGCTAACCATGAGGTCAAAGGTTTGAATTCGCCAGCCGCTATGCAGGAGAAAGATGAGGCCTTCTACTTGTGTAAACATACATACACAGTCTCAAAGACCCAAAGTGGAAGTGAGTTTGGTTTTGGAACTATATGTATACTGTGAACTTGGAAAACAAATGCAATATGTACTTAGTTAATTCAAGATAAAAGAAGAGTAAATACACTGACAAATGACCTAACGGGGTTGTAAATCAGTTTGTCTATGAATTTCATTGTTTAGACTTTAAAGTATATTGGCTACTTGGTGCTTCCTGTAGCTTGGTACTTTTTAAGTGGGTGAGGATTGTGCAAAGGTGAGCTGTTTTTCAGTTAAAATGATTAGAATAATTATTAAGAAAAATGAACTAAGTTAAAATAGGAAAGTATGTATACTATCTTGATTTGAAGAGGCCTTTTTTCTACTTATGAAGTTTGGTTTTATCTAGTGATTGCTTTTATGAAATAAAGGAATAATGCTTAGTGATTATTGAATTACTTTAGTGCCTTTTCCACATGACAGGACTACCTTTTGCAATTAGTATAAGAATTGACAGCTGAATTGTGCCTAGAAATCTACGTGAACCTAAGGTAGAAAGTTTTAAGTTATGCTGTGATTCAGAATTGACTTCATGGCAGTGAGTGAATGTGCTTCTACTTATTTTAAAACAGTTGAAATGTTACCTATATTTTATCTATAACTTTTCACTTTCTACTTTAGAAAATAAGAACTCTTTAGTTAAGATTTCTGTCTTCTTGAAAGTTCATACTTTTTTTCTCAAATTTGTTTTATTAGGACATAATCTAAACAGCATACTATTCCATAACTCAGCCATCTCAAGTAGTGTACAATCACTACCACAATCATTTTCAAAACATTTTCTTCCTCCTTGTGCTCCCTGGTGTCAGTTCCCAATTATCCCCTTTATCCCCTAGTGTACTCCCCATGAACCCTTATTCCAGTTATTGTTTCTGTAGGTTCACTCAAACTGGGTTTCCTACATGGGAAAACATATAAAGTTACATGACAAGAGCGTCAAAAATGTTACCTACAATAACAAAATACAACAGAGATATAAGTCCCAATTTGAAAAAACAAAACAGTATTAGAAACCAGATCAAAGGGCTGAGCCCCGGTGGCATAGTGGTTGAGTACAGGACTGCGGCCCACTGGTTTGGTGGTTTAAATCCAGCAGCAGCTCTCCAGGAGCAAGGCTGGGCCTCCCACTCCCACCATAGGGCAGTGATGTCCCCCACCCCCTCCCCTCAAAAAAAAAACCAGATCAAGCTCAAAGTGTATTAGAAAGGACAGTAAATGACAAGGTTTTAATCATTCGTGTCAGATTTGTCTTTTTAATCTATAATTCTCTCTCCAGTATTCTATATCTGATAACCAGGTTATGTCTATCTCTCACGTATGGTCAGAGGGGAATCGCTGGAGACTTAATCCTTGTGTAGATCCTTCAAATGTATTTTGGATTTCCACTGTTGTCCGTAGCTTTCCAAAAGCTTGAATTTCACAATTTTAACTTCTGATAGCATGCCCTCTTTCAGATTTGGATTATATAATTTACAGTTCTTGGATCACATAGGCTTGTGTGCTTTTTCATGTGAGCTTAGTTGATGTCTAGTTTAGATGGCTGCTTGTTTGAAAACAAGCCTTTAAGATTCCAGATGCTATTCTTTCTTTTTTGTTGTTGTTTTTGTTTTTTGTGGGCATCACTGTCCCTTGGTGGGAGTAGGAGGCCCAGCCTTGCTCCTGGAGAGCTGCTATTGGATATGAACCGCCAACCCAGTGGGCCGCAGTCCTGCACACAACCACTACGCCACCAGGGCTCAGCCCTAATGTTATTCTTTCGGATAGCCAGGCACCATCTAATTTCTTCATGTTTTATCCAAGCTTCCTATAAAAATCTTCGTACATCCCATGTAAGATGTAGCCTACGGCCATACTTTACTGACTAGAATATAAATAAATGGATATTAACAAGTCTTTTCCTGGAGGTAATGATGTTGAGGCATTATTTTAAATGAGATCACATCTATTTATGTTTTTATGGTAAACAAAACAATAGCTTTCTACTCTTAGAAATGAAAGGCTGTAAACAAAGTGTCACATTTTGAAAATCAATGTTTATACAACATCCAGATTCTTCAAGGTGCTTTAGACCTGATAAAATAAATCATTTATTTTTAAAGAACTTTAAATTTTAGTTTTTTTTTTAATTTTTAAAATTTTTATTTATTTATTTATTTTTTTAGGCATCACTGCCCTCAGGTGGTGGGAGTAGGAGGCCCAGCATTTGCACCTGGGAGCTGGAATTGAAACTCCAACCCAGTGGGCCGCAGTCCCGCGCACAACCACTACGCCACCGGGGCTCAGCCCAAATTTTAGTTCTTATAATGTTCTTTTTACTAGGAAAATACTGCTAGTGCTTTTTCAGTTAGCCTTGTTTTTGTTCCTCCATTTAAAGACTGTGGGCATCCAGAGGTCATTCCATTCTAGTTTAGATTATGAAGGACTTAAAATCCCTCAAGGCATTGATTTCTGGGTTTGTATTGCCTACACACATGCCTGCCCCGAAACTATCGCCAAAACTAGCATGGCTCTTGTGGCCTCCATACTGGAAGGATTCTCTCACTCATTGCTATCAGTTGAGTCTGACTCATAGCAGCTCTCTGCAACAGGGTAGAACTAACCGCCCCTCTGGGTGGGTTCTGAGACAGTAGCTTTTTACCCGAGTAGAAGGCCCAGTCTTTGCCAGGGAGCAGCTGGAGGTTTAAAACTGTGGACCTGGAAGAGCGCAGCACCCCCAGGAGGCCTTGGAATGACTCTACTGCTGATAGGGGCCATCTGAGTTGATTCTGACCCACAGCAACTCTGCACGATTGAACAAAACACTTGCCAGGTCTCTGCCATCCTCACCATCGTTCATATTGTTGCAGTTGGAATGTCAGTCAGTTGCCTTTTGGGCCTGCCCCCCTTTGCTGCCCTTGTACTTTACCAAATGTGATCACCTCCTTCCAGTCTCCTGACAACATGCCCAAAGTATGTATGGCAAAGTTTGGCCTTCCTTGCCTCTAAAGCGCACTCTGATGGTACTTGGAATGATTCCAAAGAAGGCAAATTCAGGCCTTATTTAAATAGAGCCCAATAATGTGCATCAGCACCAAGACTGCCTTCAGCTTTCCCAGTTCCATTATGTCAGTTATGGATATCTTCCTCGAGAATCCAACTTTTCTGGTTAACCATGCCTAAATTTCAAACTTGGGTGCTTTTTTGTTGTTCTCTCATTTGTTTCATTTCGTTTCACTGTGGTAACACTTGTGTTTCCATATACTAGCTTTAAAATATGCAAATCTTTTTGGATTTCCATCAGTTTTCAGGCATTTACATTTTATCTCTTCATTTGTCGTCTTTTCCACCTCTGTGACCGGCCTCTCACTACCTACCATACTGTACCCTCACAGACTGCTGCTGGGCATGGCTTGAGTTCTTGATGGTGCTTCCTAACTTATTTGCTCAACACTTTTGCAGCGTTCCGTGTTGTATAGTTGGCATCCAAGACCCTTCATGGCTAAAACCCCAATCTTTGCTTCCAACAGTGCCTTCCAATTCGTTTACTTTTATTTTGTAGCCAAACTCTGCTTTGTTCCCTGACCATGGGCTATTTTTCTACCTCCAGACTTTTCACACTCTTCCTTTTGTGGAGTACCTTTTTAACCCAAATCTACTTGAAATTCTAGTAGGATTTTTATAGGATGTTTTCCTGGTAGAATGTACTGTGCTAGTTTCTCTTGGTCCTTTTGAAGCATTCATTTAATTTGGACAATTAATTGGGATTATTGTAGTGTGTTTGCCTTTTAAATAACATTTATTAAAAGCTTACCTCTTTCAGGGAAGACAGTGTAACATCTTACTCATCTTTGAGTAAGTCCGAGCCCTAAATAATAACTCATTTATTATTTGTTTGGAATCAGCCTAACCAGTGAAGATACAACATCAAGCTGCTATTTGATGCCTCAACTTATTTATAATCTCAATTTTTAAGTTATGTGAGGTTTGGGATTAGAAGCAAAGAGTTAAATTTATTTAATTTTGACATTGCTTTATTTGGGGGCCTTTTAAGTATAAATTGCTTTATTTGGGGGCCTTTTAAGTATAAATTTCCACATAAAAATGTTTATTTGCGGGCTGAGCCTCGGTGGCATAGTGGTTGTGCACGGGACTGCAGCCTACTTGGATGGAGATTTGATTCCAGCTCCACGGAGCAAAGGCTGGGCCTCTCACTCCCACCACCTGAGGGCAGTGATCCCCCCCCCCCCCAAAAAAAAATGCTTATTTGCTATTAAAAGGGTCATAGCTGTTTTTGTTTTTTTTGGGGGGGGGCATCACTGCCCTCTGGTGGTGGGAGTAAGAGGCCCAGCCTTTGCTCCTGTGGAGCCGCTGCTGGAATTGAACCTCCATCCCAGTGGGCCGCGGTCCCGTGCACAACCACTACGCCGAGGCTCAGCCCGATCATAGCTGTTTTTAAACTTTAAGAAATGAATGGAGTGTGTATTACAAATTGCAGCAACACTTTCAATAAAGGATAGCATGAGTGTGCTCAGAATTCCTCCATAGTTTAACCAAGCTTACTAACTTGAGTGTAGAATAATGCACACTTATCATAAGTAGAATGCACCTCCTATTGGCTCAGAAAATCATTGTAGACATGAAGTACTGTTTACTGGTTGGCATATGTCAGCTATAGTGCCGTGGGAAAAGGACTGTGAATCATTTGTATTTAAACTGAGAAATCTATCTGAATAGCAGCTAGGTGCTACTCTTATTATCAAGTTTGTCTTAGTAATGGTAGTTTTAAACTTTATTTCTTGCTTTCATTAAGGCCCTGTGAAAAAGGGTAAAGAGCAAAACACACAACGAAGCTTTTTTCTCAGGATGAAGTGTACCTTGACTAGCCGAGGCAGAACTATGAATATTAAGTCTGCGACATGGAAGGTAAATAAGAGTGATTTGTGGGTAGTAGTCAAGTTGACGGAATAAATAGAACGTGATCCTGAGATCACTTGTATTAAAACACCATTGTTGGAGGAAACATAAATAACTGTCCCTTGGCATTTGCAGAGTTAAACACGTTGTGTACTTCTCCCAAGTTCTAAACGATGTAGGAAAAGGAAACAATGGAAGCATCCTTCAAACATAAGTCTAAAAAAATAACGAACAGTATTAATTGATTGATTGACCAAAACCAAGAATAAAGGAATTTGTTTTGACCATTTTTATATACACAAAGCTTATACTGTAGAAAACTTATCCTTAAAGTATATTCCTTCCTGCCTTTATAATATGTAATGATTTAGTTCAAATGTCTTTCTAGTTTCTTTCCTTCCTCAAGTAGTGTTTACTTAAAGTAATGATCACTGGTATGTTTACAGTTGAAATAAAGTCATGAAAATGGAAATAACGGGGCTGAGCCCTGGTGGCGTAGTGGTTGTGCGCAGGACTGCGGCCCACTGGGACGGAGGTTCAATTCCAGCAGTGGGGCTGGGCCTCCTACTCCCACCACCGGAGAGCAGTGATGCCCAAAAAAAAAAAAAAAAAGAAAATGGAAATAACTACTAACCCGTTATGATGAACAGAATGAGTGAATGAAATAGTTACCCAGATTTGCATAAGGGTTGATTTTTTTTTAAGTAATTTACAATACTGGGATTCATGAGTGTTGCCTAAGGAAAAACATCTACTGTTTATAAAGATATTTCACTGTGTTTTCTTCTAGTCCTTTAAATTTTAACAAAAGCCATTTTTGCTCCTCATATGCAGGTACTTCACTGCACAGGTCACATCCATGTATATGACACTCAAAATAACCAGTCTCAGTGTGGGTACAAGAAACCGCCCATGACGTGCTTGGTGCTGATATGCGAACCCATTCCTCATCCCTCGAACATTGAAATTCCTTTAGATAGCAAGACGTTTCTCAGTCGTCACAGCCTGGATATGAAATTTTCTTATTGTGATGAAAGGTAAATTAGATGTAAATTATAAGTTGATGTTTTTTGTTTTCAGCACTTTCAAGTAGTCACGGAATGGTAAGTCATAAGCTTCTTTACCTCCACTAAATTGAACAGAAGTGTGTCTTGTGAAGTTCAGTAATATATTGACTCAGTAAATATATTCAGCCATATTCATTAAGCACTTTATGTATAAGTGCCGTTTACCAGATACTATACGATTATTAGCATCAGAAGTCCCACCGCCTTTAAAAGGCTTTATGTATATAAATAAAATGAATATATTTCAAAAGCATTCAGTGCCTATTCTGAGAGAGTAGATTACTTTGGGTTATAGGCAAAAAGGGAAGCTTTGTCATTTACCTATGTTATATATTTTCTTTCTCTGCCCCTAGTTTCTTTTTCCATTTCCCAACTTTATCTCTGAAGCTGTTTTATTTATCCACTTCCTGTCTTGATATGTTCTATATTGTAAACTGAATATCCCTGTAATTAAACTGCTGCTCCCAAACATCATCATCATCAAACAGGGCTTTCCCGCTAGTGTGCTTAAATGGCACTATTGTAGCCACATGAAGGAGCCTGGTTGGTGCTGGAGTTAAGCATCGGGCTGCAAGGCCAGTGTTCAGAACCATCAGCCTTTCACTGGAGAAAGGTGGAAGTCTTGACTCCTAGAAAGATGTACAGTTTTGAAACCCTGTTATATAGCGTGCTGTGAGTCAGAAATGATTCAATGGCAGTGGGTTTGAGTTTGGAATAGTAGAATGTTTTAGTACAAAACATTCAGAAGCCATCTTTTAACTTTTCTCTCATACTCACCACTTATACCCAATTGGTCTCATATCTTACCTGAGGGGGATTCAGAAGGTAATGGAAGAGAGAAATTAGAGGATAATGAAATTTCTCTCTTGATCCACTCCCTTTGAACCCTTGCACATCTGTCATTATGTTCTTCAGTTTATTATTATTACCCTCAGTTGAATTGTTCCTATGGCCTTGTTCCCCTTTAATCCTCATTCACATTGCCAGAGTGTTGGAAAAGCTGCAGTTGCTCTGCCTCATCTTCACAAAGCATTTTGTGTATAAAAATGTTAAAGGAAGTTAAGTCTTTGCTCTATCAAAAGATGTACATTTTGAAAAAAGGATAGACCTATGCGAACAAAGATAACCTTCTTAGAATGACAAGGAAGATACTCACACTCTGGCTCCCTAGCTGCTTGTTCCAATTAATCTTGGGAGAGGAACTTCTACATGATTCCCCTTCTCCTCATCTGGCCTCCAAACCCTACCCAACCAAACGCCTTGCCATCGCGTCAGTTTTGACTGGTGTTGATCCTACAGATAGAGTAGTGTTACTGCCCCGGTGGGTTTCTGAAGCCCTGGCTTTGATGAGAGCAGAAAGCCCATCCTTCCTCTAGGTTCGAACTGCTGACCTTGTCGTTAGCCTCCCAACATGGAACCCACTATGCCACTGGAATTCCAGCACCCAACCGTTAGCTCCCCACATATTTTAATATTGTGATGTCTTTGCATATAGCGTGTACTTTTCCATTTTGCACTGAGGTGGTTTTTTTTTTTCATGTAACCTCATAATTTATATTTAGCTTCCAACAGCTACTTACAGCATCTCTAGCTTCTTTGTGAAGTTTTCCTTATCCCTTTAAGAAGAAATGCCACTGCTCCTTATACTTATTTTAATTCATGTATTATAATTATGTGCTTCCTTGTCCCATTTTCACTATAAGAACATATAACATAATTGTTAAAATATTCTATTTGGCTGCCAGACAGCTGAATCTTGACGCTGCTGCCTAAATTCAGGGGATCTTAGATGTTTTCTTTTTTCCCCCACAAAGATCCATTTCTTTATCATTGGTAACACCTCCTGTCTAAGGTTAGGAGCCCCGGGGATGTCTGCAAGGTTGGCAGTTGGAAGCCACCAGCTGCTCCTCCGGAGAAAGACAAGGTTTTCTGCCCGGTTGCTGAGTCAGCATCCACTTGACGGGCAGGGAGCTTGGCTTAGCATAAGATTAACTTGAAGATTCTATGAGATGACCTAGCTGTAGTATAAAGTGGACATTAATCCAGTGCCCCATTGAACCAGGAAATGAGACAGGTTCTTGGCTTTGGAATCAGATAATCTGGCTTCTTACAGGGTGGTACTTATAGGGTGGCCTTAGTCTTGGTACTTGATTGCTCTAAATCTTACGTAACTAATAAACAGAGATTCACCTCAAAAGACTGTTCTGTGGGTTAGAGTTTGGGGAGTGTCTAGTACACACAGTGAATGCTTCATTATCAACGTCAGATTTTAGAAAAGTGAAAATAGGAAAGCTAGGGAATGTTTTATGGTATTCATTGCCAGTATTCAAAACAGACAGTTGGCCTTTTTTGAGGATTTCTTAGTAGGGGTAAGGTTGGAAGAAAAGGAGGTGGTGGAGCCAAAATGAAAGAGTATGCCATTTTCCCTTGATTATATTATAAAATTAGCAGATTGGCAGAGGAGCCAGTGAAGACACCAATATAGAGATTTGACCATTTTACATTTGACATCTGTCTTCTCTGGCCAGAGTGCTTCCTAGTACCTTTTCACATTTATAGCCCCCAAGAGCCAAGATATGGAGAAAATGCCCAATTTTAAAGAAATTTAACTTGTCTACCTCCTAATATCTCTGAGTTATTAATACTTAATGAACACACGTAATTTGAGCAACTAATAGATGCATGACATTGACTTAGACTGAAGTAGAGGCAAAGATGAAAAGTTCTTGTACTCAAGAAGGTTGCATAGGATGTGGCCTATTTATTTAGTCCACCATTCTCTTTTCCAGGAAAAAAACAGCACAAACTACTCATTGCCTCCTTAGCAATAAAATCTGTAGTGCTGAAGTCCATAATCCAGGATAAAGTATAGGTAGCTGCTTATGCAGCCCCTTGATCATTCAAGCATCCCACAAGAGGGAGTCATTTCCCACTTTGGGAAACACTAGCATAGAGTATAATTTTTTGTTGGTTGTTGTTTTGTGGGGCACACATGCAATACATGATGTAATTTTTTGCTTTGTACCACAAGTTTCTTAACCCTCACTGCCATCAATTCTGGCTCTTAGTGATAGATTTCTTAAAACATTACAAAAACCTATGAACAGATTTAGTAAAACCCACCCTTTTGGTATAGAATAGAAACTTATTTTCTAAAGCTATATTAATTTTATTTTCCTTCAAATATGAATAGCATTGGCTTTCTAGGAAAATGTATTCTGTTTAAATTGTTACCTCTTGAGTCCTTTACAGTACTATACAGTACTATACAGTCCTATACAGTACTCCAGATTGAAAAGCACTGACTGACATCTAACTAAAGAAAACCTATTAGTGTCACCTACTACAAATTTGATCTTCCTAACTTCACCTCCACCTTCATCTCCACTCCTTTGCCAACCATATCAAAATATTTGTCATCTGGACAAACAGCAAGCACATTCTCACTTGTGTCTTTACTTGTAGTATATTTTATTGAAACACTCTGGCCTTCTCTTAGATGCTCTCTTAATTACTGGACTCAATAAGTCTCTTCTCTAAGAAGATGTTATTCATTTTGCCATTCTCTAATATGAGACGACACCGTACAAATTACCATCACTGCACTCATTCGCATTGTTTATAAGTAGTATGGAAATGATATCAGCTGACATATATTTGGTTCAGAGACCATGCTTTGTCTGTATTTTCATTCTTTGAACAATACCACGTACAGTTGGAATATAAATTTTCCAACCGTGAAAAAAGAAAAGGATAATTACAGAAGAATTTTATTTAGATGTATAACTTACACAAACCCAAACTAAATCCATTGCCATCAAACATATGTAACTCATAGTGCTGCCCAGTGAAGCAGAGTGGACCTGCTTAGTGTTTTTGAGACGACATCTTTATGGGAACAGATCACTTCGCATCTCTCCAGCACTTCAGCATGTAGCTCTGAATCGTTGACCTTGAGTTTGCAGCCCGTTGCCTAAATCATTATTACACTCTCGGGACTCCTGTAAGTCAAATATGACCAGTTCAAATGCTTTTTTTTTTTTTTTTTAATTTCATTTTGGGGGGGCATCGCTGCTCCTAAGAGCTGCTGCTGTATTTGAACCGCCAAACCCGGGGACCGCAGTCCCACCCAAATGCTTTTTAAAACAAAATTTGAAACACATTCTTTAAAAGTACACTATTACCCTTTGTAATAAAAGGAGTGTGGGGCTGAGCTCTGGTGGTGTAAGTGGTTGAGTGCGGGACTGCGGCTCGCGGGCTTGGGGGTTCAAATCCAGCTGCGGCTCTCAGGAGCAGCGCTGGGTAGCTCCCACAACCTCCGAGGGCTGTGATGTCCCGTCCCCCATCTCCCCTCCCCCCCAAAAAAAAAGAAGTCTGGTGGTGCTGTGGGCTAAGCATTGGCTTATAGTCTTGAAAACTAAGAAGCAAGTCAATTGGAAATCATGCTGGCAATAGGTTTGGCTGGCAATAGGTTTGGCTGTGGATTTTTTATTCCTTTATAATACTGCCACCTAGTGTTGATGTATTTTGGTATGTCCCTTAGTAAAGCAAAAGAACTCACGCTTCTTACGAGTTGCCTAGTTAGTTGCCTTTCTATTTATATACTTAATTATTTTGGGATAAGTTATGGCAGATATTGTCTTGAAGTATGACAACACAAGCAGTATTTTATACCTTTCTAAGAGGAAGGATGTCTCCTCTGTGCTGTCTGTAGGTAGTTGGGTATGTTTTGGATACATAGTACCTTATATGTTTGTTTTGCACCATAGTAAGTCCTTTGAAATCTAAAAGGCTCACCCATATTTTGCTCCCAGGCAAACTTTAAGTGAATATATTTTTGTTTAACATGACTAAAATGGCATCCTTTTTCTCATGAAATGAGTGCTATTTCAGACTGTGCTTAACAGAGCATACTGAGATTTAATTTTTCTGTCATTACGATACTTACAGAGAACTGGATGCTGTTTCTGAATTACTTTCTAGTTAATTTTTAATTTGGTATCACTGTTTCATCTTAAGTAAATACTTACAACCTCATGTACTTAATTTTAACAACTAAGTACAAGTGCAACATCTAAAACTAACAAAATAATTATTATATAGTGTGATACCCTTTGATCACTGCTCTTAGAATTTTGTAGTGTACACTGTTTCTCCAAAGTGACACCTTGCCTAAAGGACTTAAAAATTGTTAGCTAAGAATGTGGTTTTGTGGGAAAGTAATGCTCCAGTTTAATCTGTTTTAAATAGTGGTGACTTTTTATAATTTTCATTATTTAGTACTTTATAGTTACTAAAATCCTGCCTGTTACCAAAAGTGTATAAATTATGATAAAAGTTAATGAATGCATTTGGATGAAGAGGTGATGAATCCATAAGATTTACAAAAATGAACGGGGCTATAAGAGCCTACAGAGTTACTAATGATGAGATATAAATTTATTCTAAAGAAACAAGAAGTTGGGCTGAGCCCCGGTGGCATAGTGGTTGTGCGCGGGACTGTGACCCACTGGGATAGAGGTTCAATTCCAGCAGTGGCTCCACAGAAGCAAAGACTGGGCCTCCTATTCCCACCACCAGAGGGCAGTGATGCTCAAAAAAGAAAAAAACAAAACAAGAAGTTGTGTGTTTTTTAAATTCTCTTGTCCATAAAGTAAATTTATATCAATTACTATGAAGAAGAATAATTTTTCTTTATTTGTATTTTTATTAATAATTTTAAGCTACATTATTGAATTTAACAGGAAATGAGCCAGAAGGACATTTGAGTAATATAATTTATATTATTTTTCATTTAACAGAATTACAGAATTGATGGGATATGAGCCAGAAGAACTTTTGGGTCGCTCAATTTATGAGTATTATCATGCTTTGGACTCTGACCACCTGACTAAAACTCATCATGATAGTACGTACCATGGGAGAATGCAAATCTTCTAATTATTTTAACTCATAATCTTTTCACTGCTTGACTATATTTTTAACTTGGTAGTTAAAATTAACTAGGCTTTCTAGAATAAATACTGTCACAGATCTTTTCATCAGAGACTTTAGTCATTGAATGTATTTGTGGTATTTGTTACAAATATCACTTTTATGAGAAACTTTTGATATATTTAACCTTTTTGACATTTTAAAATGCAGAGGCTCAAAACATAAAATGTAGAATAATAATACAGCTTCATTTTCAGATTCCACCTCTAATACTCCAGAGTATTTGACACACAGAAGGCACAGAGTAGATGTAAGATGATTCTGAAGTTTTTGCTCAAGTCATGTGGAGATTCCCAAATAAAGCTTGAGAATATTGGCAGTTAATTTTACACAGCCTGATTAATTAATCTTTAGCTGTAGTCTGCAGTCGGGGCTCAGATACTCATGATAATACCATCATTATTACTTACCCGGTTCCTTTTCTGGAGTAGAGTCCTGGGTTCATGGTTCTAATTTGCCCAGTGACAGATCAGAAGACAGGTCGGAAAAACCAGTCACTCTAAGTTAGCCTGTGGAGCACAGTTCTACTTGCACACACATAAAGCCTCCATGAGTTGGGAATGGGATCTTCTGATTATATCACGTAGATCGCCTCAGCTGCTGGAAGATGTTAGGACAGTATCAGTTTCTATTCAGATTTGTTAGCTATCAGTAGTTCTCTGGACAGCGTTGCAGGCATATAAGGAAATAATAGTAGCACTTTCCTCACTGTTCTCTGTAAAATGAAGATTTATTCACCATTCTCTAGTCTGTCTGACCTTTATTTGCAACATAAATCATTTAGGATATTTCAGTCAGTAACTGCCCCCTCCCTCATTCCTGGCCTTTTGACTTAAAGTGAAAAAATTGTGGGTTAAAAAAGATGGAAATGGGTACCTTTTTAATCTGTTGGGGGGTTTTTTGACCACAATTTAAACTGTTAAAACTGATTCTTAAACATTTCTCTGTAGAAAACAATCATTGATCTTCAACCATTAATTAATTGAAAACTCAAAAGTTATTTTTCCAGCAAGACTTTTTTCTTTTTACTCCTAGTGTTTACCAAAGGACAAGTTACCACAGGACAGTATAGAATGCTTGCCAAACGAGGTGGATATGTCTGGGTTGAAACTCAAGCAACTGTCATATACAACACAAAGAACTCTCAACCACAATGCATTGTATGTGTAAATTACGTGGTGAGGTAAGCTCGGGAAATGAGCCTTTTCGTTTTTCATTTTTGGAAACTAGTTTCCCTCCCTCCCTTGTCCTTTGCAGTAGATTTACCCAGTGCACTGTCGTGATTAATTTATTGATTGCTGCTTTCACAGAAGTATTGATTGTGGATCCAAGTAAAATGTAATTCTTTATAACGTCAATATTTTCTCCATTTTTCATGATGCTTATTGGTCTATTTGCAAAGACTTTTATTTTCTGAACATTTAATGGTAATCATACCGAGTGCTATATGCTGTGAAGTGTTAAAAAAAAGAAAAGATGTTACTTTTGAGAACTAAGGTTCCCTTGACCCAGTCCATGGTATTTTTAATCATCTCAGGCAAGTGAAAGATGCATTGTTTTGGAAAACTGAAGAATAATTGATGCATTTGAATTATGGTGTTAGTTAAGAATATTGGATATACCATACATTGTTGGTAGAATGAACAAAGTATAGCCAAGGATCTTCTTTAGAATTGAAGATGATGAAATTTTGTCTCATGTACATGGGACATGGTCTTCGGAGTGACCAAGACCTGTCGAAAGACATCATTCTTGAGAATGTAGAGAATTAGCAAGAGAGGAGGAGGAGCAGTGGGGGTGAGAGTGGTACAAGACTGGTCATCATTTTGTCCTGAGGTGTACCTGTGGTTGCTTTGAGTATGAACTGATTCAAAAACACCTAATAGTGATCATTCTTTCATAGGAAGTAAGATTATAAGCATTTAATGTATTTCATTTTATTTCTGTGTAATTGTAATGTTCAGTATTCTGACCACAGTTTCCAGAAAAGCAATTGAACAGTGATTTCCACAAATAGGAACTATGTGTCTTTATCCTTCCTCCAAGCCTCTTAAAGATGAGCTTAACAAAAGTGTCAGGGCTTCTAAATGAATTTGCTGCTGTACAGCTCTGTTAGCCCACAGCTCTTAGTGTAGTTTTTGTAGGAGGAATACTCACCTTTGGGACCAAAAGAATTAAGTTTGTGCCCTAGTTCTACCTCTCGTTGTCTTTGTGATCTTGGAAACATCTCTTAATTTCTCTGAATTCCATTGATATATAAGGGATGATAATATTTACTTTAAAAGGTTAAATGGGGATTAAATAAAATTCCATTAGATAAGGAAGGCATGCTTGATAAAACACATAGCTCTAAAAAACAAAAACCACATAGCTCTTTCATATTCATGAATTCGCCCGGTTCATTGGTTTATGAATGTTGTGAACATCTTTGCTCTATTGCAGTAAGCTTCTAGTTGATCTCTAACCTACTTCCCACATTTCTAAAGATCACCTCAAGATAAACCTTTGCCCCCTTGCAGGAAATCCTTGCCACATTCCTTGCCCTGTCGTCCCTTTTCCTATACTCCCAGGCTTCCCAGATTTGTCCTTCCCTCTAACATTCATAGCTACCCCATCTTAGGAAGATTTGGTCATTTGTTTTATTTTGACAGTTTCTATATCATCCTTTAGTACTGTCATATCAGTGCCACAGTGCCAAAAAGTTCTTTTGTGACTTTCCATTAGTGAGAATCTCCCATTTGGAATGCCTAACAATCTGTTTAACGCTTAGTCTTTCTGGGAAGTAAAGATCCTCTAATTTAGCAATTACCACATTGTATTTTAATTGTATAGTTATTTTTATACTGGTTTATAAATGGCTTAAATGTCAGGGTTGGGTATTTTCATCTTTATTTATTATTTACAAATTAAAGACATTTAAAATGCACATTTACACCAGACTTGAAGATTACCTTTATCCCTCTTCCACTTAACCCCATCAATAGTATCATCATATCATTATCTCACTAACAGAGAAAAATGTGGCACTTTTATTAGAGAGACCTTCACTATTTGCTTATCTTTCTATCCTAAACCTCCCCTTAACATTGTACCTCAGATCAGGCCAAAACATTCTTTTGTGACATTCACATTTCATGTGGGTCAGTACAAAAATTGGGAATATCTTTTTGTATGTTTCACAATCTTGACTATTCATTTCTATGTTACCATCAAGGGGATAGCTAAAGTTTCTTTATTGAAATTAGTCTGTCAATATTTGAATACCTTATAGTGTAGTATGCATTCTATTGGGTCATTGTCTCTCATTGATAGTTTAAATCTAAAATGTTATAAAATATGCAGAGGAGTTGAGAAGGAATCTTCTTTTCCTAAAATAATATTTTAAGAGATAAAATTTTAAAAGATTAAAATTACTCTTCTGCTGTCTCAAGTGTTCATTTAAGAATTATTCAACTCTCTCTCTTAACAGTGGTGTTATTCAGCACGACTTGATTTTCTCCCTTCAACAAACAGAATGTGTCCTCAAACCTGTTGAGTCTTCAGATATGAAAATAAGTCAGCTATTCACCAAAGTTGAATCAGAAGATACAAGTAGTCTGTTTGACAAACTTAAGAAGGAGCCTGATGCTTTAACCTTGCTGGCTCCAGCTGCTGGAGACACAATCATATCTTTAGATTTTGGCAGCGATGGTGAGTGTTTAGTCATTCTGTTACTGTATTAAACCTCTCTTCTGTTGTTGAAAGCACCATTTTAACTGCACTTCAACATTTTTGTTGATAGCCATTTAAACATTATGGTTTTATATACATATTTTTTCATAACAAAGTATTTACATTTGTCAAATTTGAGACACCATGTCTTCAAAGTGTCTAAGGTACGGTATCTCTTCCTCCAATTTAAATTCTCCCCAGTTCTGCCGCTTCCACAATCTGATACCATATTTTCTCTACAATTTAACAGCTTTTCAGTATAACTCATGGTGCAACTCAACTGCTAATCAGAAGGTTGGCAGTTCAAAGCCACCAACTGTTCCATGGGAGAAAGAAGTGGCAATCCATTTCTCTACGGACTTATATCTTGGAAGCCCTGTGAGATAGTTCTATATAGGCTTTGTCTTAGACCTGAAGGCAGTCGAGTCTGGGGCGGGGTTTCATTAGAGTAGAACAGATATTGTTGCATTAAAGAATAAACAAGCAGAGTCATATGTACCACCAAACTTGAAAACTGAAAACTTTAGTTTCAAAGCAGCTTAGATGTTAATATTTGCATGATATTAAAATGTCAGAATTGCAGGCCTCTTGTGCCATATATAGTAATTTTTACTAGTGCTGTTGCAGCAGTTTCTGTTCATGACATTCTCATCTGCATCTGCCGAGTACAGCTGGGCCCCGTGGAGTTTCTTTGTCCGGATTTGGGAATTTGCCTGCGTGGTCTCTGTTCTGAAACATCTCTCAGGGACTCAAACCCTCAAACTTTCATTAACACTTACATCACCCCTGAACTCCACACAGAATAATATGAGTTGCCAGTAGGACGTTGGAAAGATAACTCAATTACGGTTAATTTTGTAAAGTGTATAAATTTTCTCATTAGCACTTTTGTTGTTCAATTAAACCAAGTAACCTTTTAACAAAAGGAGACATAAATGTCTGTGCATAATAAAAATCTAGTTCGTATTTACATAGGTCTCTTTCTTTCAGACACAGAAACTGATGACCAACAACTTGAGGAAGTTCCCGTATATAATGATGTAATGCTTCCCTCATCCAATGAAAAGTTACAGAATATAAGTTTGGTAATGTCTCCGTCACCTGCTTCGGAAACTTCAAAGCCCCTTCGAAGTAATGCTGACCCTGCACTCAATCAAGAAGTTGGATTAAAATTGGAACCAAGTTCAGAGTCCTTAGAACTCTCTTTTACCATGCCCCAGATCCAAGATCAGCCAGCCAGTCCTTCTGACGGCAGCACTAGACAGAGTTCACCAGAGGTAAGGGTCACAATGTCATAAAAAGATAACTTTCAGGTAGTAATGTTCAGGTTTATCAAATTTGTAAATTTAAGGTAAATTTTCATTTGGGCCACATTTCAAAATTACATTTGTGTAGATTTTAGCTTTTTTTTAAGTGATAAAATATTACTATGGATCTAACTTAAACTTAGCACATATTTTAAACTCAAAATTAATTGTGAACATGAAAAAGAATTTGTTAAACATAAATTAAAATATTAAACTTATATTGTTTCTCTATATACTTACTACATCAGTAGGATAAGAAATTATTGAATTTTGATATCCACAGAGAACAGTGCTATCTTAATACTTGATGTCCGGTTCTTTCTTCCTCCTTTCCCCCTGCCCCACTTTCATCTTGATGTTGATTACTTGCCCCACTTTCATCTTGATGTGATTACTTTAGCAGTTCTCAACCTGTGTGTTATGAACCCTTTGTGGGTTGAACAACCCTTTTGTTGGGGTCACCTAATTCATACCATTAACCATATTATAGTTATGATGTAGCAATGAAAATAATTTTTTTGTTGGGGGGTCACCACAACATGAAGAAGGTCCATAACTACTGCTCTATAAGTATAGCAGTCTTTAAGGGCTAGGCTGCACTAAGATTAGCGATGTCACAGAATTCCGTTTCTAAATCCAAATGACCCAATTTCAGAGATTCCTAAGTTTAAAAATATAACCAGGAGTAGGATAACTTAGATCTGAATGTTATAAATGAGATACAGATTTCCCTAACCAAAACCAAAAACCATTGCCATCAAGTTGATTGACTGATCTCCCAGGATTAGCTAGTGGATTTGAACCACCAGCTTTTCAGTCTTAACCCAGATCAGTTTTCCTAAGTGCTCAATTTATTTTGCATTAAATGTATTGACTACAACTTCTAGCAAGCGAGGAGTAGGGATTTGACAGCCCTTATCCTTTAGGAGAATATATAACCTATGATCTAGTTGCTTAGTAGTATAAACATGTTTAATTATTTTTAATTACAAAAGTAAATCTGACAAAACTGTTAGATTGAGGGAAGTAAAGTTTTATGCCTAAATTAATAGCCTATAGCTTTTAGGGGGTTATAATTCTGACCCAACTCCATTATTGTAAAAGCAGGTGAAAAACTGAAGTCCTCATCTGCATATTCCCGAGTAGCTTTTGGAGACAGAGATACAGTGGCTCACTACTTGAGAGTGTCCTCACATGAGAAGAAAATTCTACAGTGGTGTGCCGCCCCCCCCCCCCCCCCACACACACACAAAAATTCTGTATTAGTCAACTAGGTACTATTGAATCATTAGATAAGTTGAATTCTTTATAATGATTTTATAAATTATGTTGTATCATATATAGTCAGATATATATGAATTTTGCCTAAATCTGGTTAGCAAAAAATGTAACTTCTAATTACTTAGGTAGAGTTTTTAAAATTGGAATTTAATATATATTTCATTACAAATTTCAATCACATCAAGTAGTTAGATTGAATTTACTGAGAGAGATTGAGTATGTTGTGTGCTCTCTGATCACATTTGAGAATTCTAACAGCTAGCAAAATATAGACAAATGTTTATGAAAAAAAGATAAACACATTTAACCATTTTTACAGCCTAACAGTCCCAGTGACTATTGCTTTGATGTGGACAGTGATATGGTTAATGAATTCAAGTTGGAATTGGTAGAGAAACTTTTTGCTGAAGACACAGAGGCAAAGAACCCATTTTCCACTCAGGTATATAAACCTTCTCTGTATTTAAAATTTTAGTCTAAAGTGGCTTTGGGCATCGTTTTCCTTGCACATGATGTGCCCCTTATTAAAATTCATGTATTTTTTTTTAAAGGATACTGATTTAGACTTGGAGATGTTAGCCCCCTATATCCCAATGGATGATGACTTCCAGTTACGTTCATTTGATCAGTTGTCACCATTAGAAAGTTCTGCAAGCCCTCCAAGTGGGGACAAAATTACAGTATTCCAGCAGACTCAAATGCAAGGACCCGCTGTTACTGCCAACATTACCACTGCCACCTCTGATGAATTACAAACAGTGACAAAAGATGGTATGGAAGACATTAAAATATTGATTGCATCTCCATCTCCTGCCCACGTACCTAAAGAAACTTCTAGTGCCACAGCATCATCATATAGTGAAACTCAAAATCGGGCAGCCTCACCCAGCAGAACAGGAAAAGGAGTCATTGAGCAGACAGAAAAGTCTCATCCACGAAGCCCTAACCTCTTATCTGTTGCTTTGAGTCAAAGGTATTTATATGATATCATGTATAAGTAATAGTGTTTATTATTTTTGAGAAAATGTGTGATGTAAATTACTTTCAAATACAACTGGCTATATGCTTTAAGTAAGGTAAAATTGACATGCAAATCCTTCATTTAGCACAAGCACTACAAAATTTTCTCCTAAGTTAGACTGTATTTTTCTGTTGTAATCATATCACCTATGTAAGTATAGGAGGTAGAAGGGTTTTCTAATACTTTTACAAATAAAATGCAACCAAGTATACAGATATAATGCAGGCAATAATATATGGCAATTCACAGAACTTTTCTATATAATTTCTCTCTAACTTAAAGTTAAAATAATTTTAAGACATTTTTTAAAAACAAAATAAAAAATAGCCAATAAGTCAATGTATATTTACATACCAATTTTGTTATGTATTATTGCATTATAATGGCTTTTCTTTTTCACCAAGTGTTTATAGAACGTTAGCTGTACTATAGGATAAATGTATTTTTGAGGGTTACAACATTAGCCTTAATTGTAATTGGACTGGATGTATTTTAATTTTTAGGCCATAGCTAGAGGAAACAAGCTTTAGCTGTTGGGGAAGCAAGGAGTAGGAAAGGACTTAGGCTTTGTTTTCCTGCCCTGTAAGTACCAACTTGACCTAAGATAGCTAGGTCTTTTTTCTGAGTTAGGAAAAGACCTTGGGTTTTTAAAGGAACTCTGTCTTTTCAATTACTTTATAAATTGTTACCAACTTACTTACTATAACTTACTATAGACTCTGAGCTCTGAAAGAGTAATGATGGTATCTTGGGCGTTGCACTAATAATGCTAGTATCTGAGATCAAGGAGCCCTGCTGATACAGTAAGTTACGCGCTGAACTGCTAACCCACAAAGTCAGCTGTTCAAATCCACCAGTCTCTCTGAGGGAGAAAGATGAGCCTGCCTGTTCTTGTAAAGATTTAAATCTTCCGAAACCCTAAGGGGTCGTTCTCTTCTATCCCCTAGGGTAGAAGCAGATGACAGTGGGTTTGAGTTTTTGTTGTTTATAAGTGAGCTTGGTACCTAAGCGTGTAGTACTTGGTCAGTAAGTGGCTGTTGCATGAATAGCTGAATGAGTCTAGTAATATAAATGCAAATAGCTTGTAATGTACACATTATTGTTAGCTACTGAGCACTTTAGGATATTCTGTTTCTTGAGCAACTGTCCTTTTTACTTTATTCTGGCCCAAACCATCCTCTATCATCTGGTCATTTATATAGCCTTTTCCAAGAGTTTCAGTATTACTTATAATAAGTACTTATTAAAATACTTATATTAAGTATTTTAAAGGATGAACTTACTTTCACATGCTTATGGAGGTTCCCTCCACCACTGTAGGTACTGATTTGCTAAATCAAAGTGTTGTACTAAACTAGAAGACTCAGAGCTCTAGTGCAAAGATTACAGATAAACTACAAAAAATATTCTACTAAAATCATAAAATTGAGTTATAGTTCATAATATATTTATATAAGAATTTAATAGTCTGCCTATTTACATAATTCAGGTTTTACAGTTAAAATGTATCTATGTACACACAAAACGATATATAGGACTGAAATTAGTGTGATTAATCATTTAACCAAATGGTATCTTCAGCTATATAAAAAAGAGAAAAAGGAACCATTGTGAGGTGTATTGGGGGTAGGGTTTCCTTAGAGACCCAAGTAGATAAGTAAATTGATGTATGTCTATGAATTATAGATACAGATAATTTGGTTTTGATAACCTGATCAAGATGAAAGCATAATGGTCCAGTAGGAAGATCGTGCAGGGAGGTGGACTTCAGGATCTAGTTCGAGCAGGTCAGCAGTACAAACTCACCAGCAAGCTTCACAGGAGAAAGTCGAGACCAACTGCCCCTATAAAGATTTACAGCCTGGGGCTGAGCCCCGGGGGCGTAGTGGTTGTGCGCGGGACTGCGGCCCACTGGGACGGAGGTTCAATTCCAGCAGTGGGGCTGGGCCTCCTACTCCCACCACCAGAGAGCAGTGATGCCCGCCCCCAAAATGTAACCCCTTGGGCGGAGCCCCGGTGGCGTAAGTGGTTGAGTGCGGGACTGCGGCCCATGGGCTTGGCGGTTCAAATCCAGCGGCGGCTCTCAGGAGCAGCCCTGGGTAGCTCCCACGACCACCAGAGGCAGTGATGCCAAAAAAAAAAAAAAAAAAGATTTACAGCCTGGGTTGCTGTGAATCAGAAGTGGACTCGCGGGCAGCAGATTTGGGTTTCTCATTCATAAAATAGGTGTGATAATACTTATTTAACTTACCCTTGGGGATTCTGCTGATTTCAAAATCAGTTAGAGAACATGAAAGGTTTTATAAACCGAAGATGCAGTACAGATTAATTATCTTTTTTTGTTTTCATAGTCCCAAGGGTATTGTCCAATTATTATAGTTAGTAATAGGTGGACCCATATAAAAGATAGATATTCAATTGTTTTCAATTGTTATATAGATATTCAATTGTTTTGACCTATAAAGATGCCAGTTCAGATCTGTGTAAGTCTGTTATAAAGTAGGGAGAGACATATTTTATGGTGAGTTTCTGTTTTAAAAAATTAGAGTTTGGGGGCTGAGCCCTGGTGGCGTAGTGGTTGTGCACGCGACTGCAGCCCACTGAGATGGAGGTTCAATTCTAGCTCCACAGGAGCAAAGGCTGGGCCTCCTACTCCCACCACCAGAAGGCAGTGATGCCCCCAAAAAATATTAGAGTGGGAGGGGGAAGGGAGGAAAAAAAGAGGAGGTGATACCAAGGGCTCAAATAGAAGTAAAGTTTTAGAAAATAACAGTGACCACATATGTACAAATATGCTTTATACAATTGGTGTATGGATTGTTATAAGAGCTGTAAGATCCCCCAATAAAATGATCTAAAAACAAAAAAATTAGAGTTCAAATTATATGGTTATAAGCTTCATTAGTCAAGAAAGTTCTTTCATGCATAACATTCTAATTTAATGTGGAAAACATGGCCTTAATGTATTTTTCTGTGAATGGCTTTAGGTTTGTATTTTTTTGGGAGGGGGGGCATCACTGTCCTCTGGTGGTCGTGGGAGCTACCCAGCCTTGCTCCTGGAGAGCTGCTACTGGGTTTGTATTTTTTTAATTGTAAAACTGTTTTTTATTTAAATTGCCCTTCTTTTGCTCTCCTAGAACTACTGCTTCTGAAAAAGAATTAAATCCAAAGATCCTAGCTTTGCAGAATGCACAGAGAAAGCGAAAAATGGAAAATGATGGTTCACTTTCTCAAGCAGTAGGAATTGTAAGTGAGAGAATATACTTGTATGTTTGCTGTTGTAGCCAGTAGTATTTCTGAATTTTATATGTGTGTGTGTATATTATATATATATATATTTACTGTTTTCCCAAGTTCTAGAGCTCTTTTCAGAAATTACACATTGATTTTTTACTGTGTAAACACCACTTTTTAAAAACATAATAAATATTAATGAATAAATGTAAATTTCCAAACAATACAGACATATTTTACATAAAAGTTGTGACATTCTTCCTTATTCCATTCTCTTATGTTGCCATTAATCCCATTTTCTCTCTTTAAGTTACTTTCTTCTCTTTACATAATTACTAGTGGATTAGGTACAAGTTAGTATTTGCATATTCCAGTCTAAAGTGACATATTTCATTCAAACTAACTAGAAAATAACTACATGATAAGAAAAATCATTAATGGCAGTATTAATTTTCAAATCTGGCTATATGTTATTAATTATTAAATTACTTTTTAGAAGTCTACATAATAAAGTTGAATAACTCTATTTTTAGGGGACATTATTGCTGCAGCCCGATGATACTGCAACGACTACATCGCTTTCTTGGAAACGTGTGAAAGGATGCAAGTCCAGCCAACAGAATGGAATGGAGCAAAAGACAATTATTTTAATACCATCTGGTTAGTTTGTTTTTTCTGCCTTTGAACCTCAAAAGCCCCCACAAAACAAACAAAACTTGTTGCCAGGAAGTCAATTCTGACTTATCAAGAATCCCCCATAGGGTTTCTGAGTCTGTAAATCTTTATAGGAAAAGACAGCCTCATCTTTCTCCCATGGAGTGGCTGGTGACTTTGAACCATTAGTCAGTCAACCAGGTAGTTAACGGTTCAACACTTCCTGGCTGTACCTCCAGAGCTCTGAACTGCTCAACTACTTGTGGCCATCAAGGCGATTCTGACTCATAAGGATTCAACCAGACAAAGTAGAACTGGCCTTGTGGGTTTCCTAGGCTATAAAATTTTAATGGGAGCAGAAGACCTCATTTTTTTCTTTCACAGAGAGCAACTGGTGAGTTTGAACTGCTGACCTTATGGTTAACAGTCCGAAGCATAACTCGCTATGCCACCTGGGCTCCTTTGAGTCTCACAAGGACAGTTTTTAAATAGTGAGGAAGTTTACTCCAAGTGAGAGTGGGAAATAAAGTAGCATCTTACCTAATGACAGTCACTCAAAAACAGGTATTTTGAAGTGGAGATTTACTTTTAGTAATCATTTTTGCTATATCTGTGTGTAGTATCAATATTGAAAAGAGGATAAGGTACATTTTGATGCCTTTGTGCCTCCAGTGTACCCTAACATAGCACCAGTAACATTTGCAATCACTTGCTGGCTTACAGAATGGTTTTGCCCATTAGACTGAAAACCCTTCTACAAGTTTATTTGCTTTCTTTTCTTACTACATCTTGTCAGGTGCCGTTAACTTAGTTCCGCCTTATAGCAAACCTATGTACAACAGGACAAAACACTGCCTGGTTCTGTTTGAATCCGTTGATGCAGTCACTGTCATTCCATCTTGTTGAAGGCTTTCCTCTTTTTTCCTGCCCCAGTACTTCATCACGCATGATATTCTTCTCCAGGCACTGGTCTCCTGACAAATGTCCAAAGTATGTGAAACATAGGGAGTGTTTGATGAGTACTAACTAGATGAATGAATAACTAGATCTTTCTTTGTTTTGCAGATTTAGCATGCAGATTGCTGGGGCAGTCACTGGATGGGAGTGGATTACCACAGCTGACCAGTTATGATTGTGAAGTTAATGCTCCCATACAAGGCAGCAGAAACCTACTGCAGGGTGAAGAATTACTCAGAGCTTTGGATCAAGTTAACTGAGCTTTTGCATAATCTCATTCCTTTTTTTGGACACTGGTGGCTCATTACCTAAAGCAGTCTATTTATATTTTCTATATCTAATTTTAGAAGCCTGGCTACAATACTGCACAAACTCAGTTAGTTCAATTTGATCCCCTTTTTACTTAATTTTCATCAATGCTTTTTTTTGGTATGCTTTTTAATGCCAGATCACAGACAAAACATTTTCACAGTTCTTTGGTATTTAAATCATTACATAATAGTAATGTCATTTTTTAAAAGGCACCTTTTTATTTATTTATTTTTGACTAGGGAGTTTGTTCCTTATCAGATCTTTTCCAAGTTGTTGCCAATACAATTTTCTTTAAGAGGACAAGTAACCTTTCACCATTGTGATACCAGTTGAAAGATTTTTACTCTTCTTTTTTCTTTTCACGTTTTCCATAAATAATGCTTTGCTAGCAGTACATGGTAGCCTCAATTGCACAATATATTTTCTTAAAAAATACCAGCAGTTACTCATGCAATATATTCTGCATTTATAAGACTAGTTTTTAAGAAGATTTTTTTTCTTTTTGCCTATGAAATTGTTAAACCTGGAACATGTCATTGTTGATCATATAATAATGATTCTTAAATACTGTATGGTTTATTATTTAAATGGGTAAAGCCATTTACATGATAAAGAAAGATATGCATATATCTGGAAGGTATGTGACATTTATTTGGATAAAATTCTCAATTTAGAGAAATGATCTATGTTACTATAGTCACTTTGCCAGCTGAAAAAAGAAAACAATACCCTAGCTGTACTTGTGGAAGTTTATGCTAATATTATGTAATTGATATTAAACTTAAATGTTCTTCCCACCCTGTTGCTATAAAGATATTTTGAGCAGATTGTAAACAAGAAAAAAAAATCATGCATTGTTAGTAAAATTGTCTAGTATATTAATTTGCTCAAAACTTGATGTTTGGTTTTATGCACTTTGTCGCTATTAACATCTTTCTGTTTTCACGTAGATTTTAATCAGTAACTTTAGAAGCATTATTTTAGGAACATGTAGGTGTCAGTAAATACCTTGTTTTTCTATGTGCATTGTACAAATTTTTCATCCCTTTTGTTCTTTGTGGTTGGATCTAACACTAACTGTATTGTTTTGTTACATCAAATAAACCTCTGTGGACCAGGCCCCCTTTGATCCGCTTTGATATCTTAACTCTTTGCTGCAACATGTCTAGATTATAGACTTGTTTATCAGCAGTGGAAGTATTTTATGACAAATATGTTGGCATTGGTTATTTTATGTTTCTTTGGGCCTGAATCTTCATCCAATAGCGAGCTCATCTTGGAAACCTTCCAGGGGCAGTTCACTCTGCACTGAGGGCTCGCTGGGAGTCAGTAGCCACTGGATGGCAGTGAGGTGTTGGATAAGCTTTGGAAATATCACATTGATACCGGCAAATCATGCAATCACACTACTCTACTAGAAAGCACGCTATTAGAGGCAAGAAACAAAATTTTAATAATGTAATGCAAATGGATTGAGTGAAATAAATCCTGAACCTTATGATCATAAGATGGAAGGGCTAGAAGTTCCTGTAAAGATTTTAAATCTACTCTCATTCGTGGATGAAGAAATTTCGATTCTAAGTGATCAGTAGTGATTCCATCCCTAAAGGTACCCAAGAGCCGACCAAAAATGTGAACTTAGCCTTCTGATTTCAAAGGTCAAATAGTAAGCATACCTTGGCATACTTTTTGTTTTGGGGACTGTAGTTGTTTGTTTTTTTGGGAGGGGGCATCACTGCCCTCTGGTGGTCATGGGAGCTACTGGATTTGAACCGCCAAGCCAGTGGGCTGCAGTCCCGCACTCAACCACTAGGCCACCGGGGCTCAGCCCCACTTTTTGTTTTAGTAGTTTTCTTTAATTTAAAAAAAACTTTACTCTTTTTCTATTGTATTTCTTTTTTTATGAAAACACTACATTCATTTCTCATTATAGAGGTTTTTTAAATCATAGTTTAACAAGTTATAAAAAGATACTGAAAATTTCTGTGATTCCATGTACCCTGAAAATTAGACAATTTTAAAGGGATTAAAAATAAAACAAGGGGGGCTGAGCCCCGGTGGCGTAGTGGTTGTGCGCGGGATTGCGGATCACTGGGACGGAGGTTCAATTCCAGCAGTGGGGCTGGGCCTCCTACTCCCACCGCCAGAGAGCAGTGATGCCCCAAATAAATAAACAAAATAAAATAAAACAAGGGATCTGAATCTAGACTTTTCTAAATTAGAAAGTCTTCCTGTACCTTGCTTATGTAGTGGCTGTGTGTTGGGCTGCTATCCACAAAGTCGGAAGTTTCAAAGCGCCAGCCACTCTATGGGAGAAAGAGGAGACTTGATTCCTGTGAAGAGTTACGGTCTGGGCAATCCATAGGCACAGTTCTGTCCAGTAGGGTCGCTGAGTCAGCGTTGACTCCACAGCCTTGAGTTTGGCGTTTGTTACAATAACCCTGACCACATGCTGTTGTGAGGTACTGTGCGTCGACTCCAACTGACACCCACCGAACACAACAAAAATGGAACCGTCTGGTCCTGTGCTCTCCCCGCAATTAGATTCATCTCTTTCTTTGAGCCATTGTAGCCATCCATACCATTGTGTGAGTGCATCTTTTCCCCTGACCCTCAACCATGTACCATGTCCTCCTTCAGCATCTGATGCTCTCTGATAACACATCCAAAGTATATAAGGCTCTGTTGCTTTTTTATTTTGGGGGGTGGGGTGGGGAGGGAGTAGGAGGCCCAGCCTTGCTCCTGAAGAGCTGCTCCTGGATTTGAACCGCCAACCCTGTGGGCCGCAGTCCCGCCTACAACCACTATGCCACCGGGGATCAGCCCCCACCGCTTCTTCTAACTCAGATTTATTTGTTCTTCTGACAGTTCCCAGTATAGTGTAAATTCTCTGCCAATACCACATCTCAAACGCATCAGTTACTCAGTCCAGCTTTCCCGTGCGCACAACATCAAATTATTTTCATGGAAAAAATTATGCAGGCAGTGCCAGAACCTTGGGTCTTATAGCCCCAGTGAGTAACCTGAAGAAAATGATGAACTGAAACCACAGATCCCTGTGACTATTGAGTGAAAATGTGATTGCTACCACATGAAAATTTTGACATAAAAGTTCTTCCATCATAATTACGATATACTAAGGATAGCTAAAATGAACCCACTGCCATACACGCAGTTCCTGCGGGTTTCTGAGACTAAATCTCTGTGGAGGAGAAAGCCTCCTCTTTCCCCAGCAGTCGCTGGTGTCTTCCTGTTGCTGGCTTTAAGGTTAGCAGCTCAGTGTAGGACCAATCCGCGATGCCGTCAAAGCTCCCTCCTAAGGATAAGGGATTCACTGAAGCCGGGTCAAAAGTTAAACCACTCGGACTACCTTCTAAACAACTTCGCTTCAGTGGGGAAAAGCAAAATGACTGTTGCGACGAAGTTGATTCTGGCACCTGTTTAACATGGGAGAAGTGGGGCCCATAGGGTTTATCAGAAGTAGATCATCAGCCACCTCAAGTGGCTTCAAATAGCTCTCCCTGAGGACTCCTCAACTGGCAAGTAGGTGTTTTATGTGTAGTTTTCAACTATTAGTACATTGTTAGATGATGGAACAACCTGGAGTTTGGGGAAACAACTTGCAAGCAGGGAGTAGAAGGAAAAGCCACGTGAGAAGGATAATCCAGCTGAAAGAAGGAGCTGCTCACAGTACCCAGAAAGCAAGCCACTGGCAGGACTTTGAGCTCTCTGAAGTGGAAACCAACCTTTCCTGGCATCGTGCTCTGACGCTAACACACAAACACAATGCTGTGGAACCAATTCTGAGTCGCTGCAATCCTCAGAAAAATACCTTCTCGAATATCATACCTACTGCCGCGGAGCCCATTCTAACCACAGCCTTTCTAGAGGGCAGAATCGCTCATGTGGGTTTTCAATGCTCAACGCTTTATGGGGTGGATTGTGATAACAGCTGTATGAATCTCCAATAAAATGATTGTTTAAAAACCTACAGGGGCAGAAAACCTCATCTTTCCAAGAGTAGCTGGTGGTTTTGAACCGCTGACATTGTGGTCAGCAACCCCTCCAAGTCACCTTTATCCAAGGGGTTTAATCTTTGACTCTTGGTAGTTTTCCCCTCAATATCCTTGCATCCCCATGCATGCCTATACGTTCTCCTTTTTCTGGTGTTGCCATGATTGAATCACTACAGTGCTTTCCACACTTGGAGAGAGTATGGCAAAGATGCACCGAGTTACCCAGAGAGTCTAGCACAATCACTGGTGGCTCACTGGTAGAAAACTTAACCCCAATGCCAGCGGTTCTCAATCTTTGGGTCGTGACCCCTTTTGGGAGGGCATCGAACAACGCTTTCACAGAGGTCATCTGATTTGTAGCAGTAGCAAAATGACAATGAAATAGCAATGAAAATAATTTTATGGTTGGAGAGCACCACCACATGAGGAACTATATGAAAGGACCGTGGCATTAGGAAGGTTCAGAACCACTGCTCTGTGCTATCTCACCCTCTTCAATAAACAGTATTTGTATTTCATTTTCCAGACTAGAGAAATCTTGTAGAGGTGGCAGAGTCTTAGCTGACTGTGGATCTAATCACCCTGTAGCCCAAGGGGACATAACCCTTTTCTCCATTTAAAAAGCAAAAACTTGCTGTCTGGTTAGTTCCATCTCAGCCACCAGCCAAGACAGAGCTACCCTGTTGGATTTCCAAAGCTGTAAATCTTCACAGGAGCAGGACTTCACCTTTTATCTCCCACACGGTGCCTGCTGAATTCAAACCACTGACGTTTCAGAGAGCTTAACTACTGTCCAACTATTCAAATAGCAAATAGGAGAAAGCATTTAGAGGTAATGAAGGTACATGTTAGGAATAAAGAGGATATCTTAAAGAAGTGCCAGGACAGGCATAGAAATTAGTGTTTTGAAAATGCTATTTTGTGGTTTTGCATTCAACCAGCAGATCAAACTCAGGTGTCTGGGGATGGGAAGCATTTCATAAACTACACATGGCTGTATGACATGATTCTTCTGCCACTATTTTGAACAGCATAACAAACTGGCTTATTTTTAAGTCCATAAAACAATATTACCCTTTCAAATGAAGGTTATTGGATTTGCAGAAATATAATCACTCTAATATTCAAATGTTTAACAGCAATGTGGAAAACAATTGGCAAAGCCTACAGGTAGGCTTTGTTTTTTCTTTTAACGGGACTTGATTAAATAAAAACCTTTACATACATGTTGCTAGTTAGAACTAAAATATAGCGCCCCCCCCCAAAAAAAAAAAACCAAACAAGCCAAAACAAAAAACCAAACTTTGCCCTAGTGTTTAAGAACTCCACCAATAGCAAACCTGTTACCTGATCATTTTCCTGAGAACGAATACAACCTGCAGAATTTTATATGAATTTTATAAAAACTTCGCCTTACCACAAAATCATTCTGTGGCGTGCCCTCTGGGGATTGGTTGTGTACATGCCTTTCAGAGGTGTGGGCGTAATTTTTATTCTTACCTGTCAGCGGAAGGTCTTATCCAAGAACTGCCCAGACACCGATCTCTTGCGCCCATTATTTTCCTTTATTCCCTGGTCTTGGATCCGCTGGAGCGCAGAGAGGAAAGCCCGGTGTCTGAGAGGGACCAGATAGACCCTCGGCGGGGGAAAGACCCCGGAGCCGCAAAGAGCCGGCTCCCCTGCCATTGCTTAGTGCCGCGGGCGCTACGGAATAAGGATGCTAAACCGTGGCCCTCCCAGAAACTTCCTGAAGCCCCGCCCCGCCCGCTGCCGGCCACGCCCCGGTACGTGCCGCGGCTCAGCACCGCAGCCCCGGCCCGCTGCTGGGGGGCCGCGGCTCCCGGCTCCTGCGCCTACGTGGGAGAACGCACGTGGGAGCCGCTGGCCATCTTTGCCCTTTGGATGGCGCAAGGCGAGGCCCAGCCCTGCCCTTTGCCTTAGCTGACTCGTCGATGGCGACCTCTCACCGAGACTTGCGGGTGCTGGCGGGCAGGTTGGGGCCCACCGGGTAGCCGCGATGCCCTCTTCAGCACTCCCCAAGTGCTAAGGGTGCAGCCCGGCTTCCTTGACGGCGCAGAATGGTTGAGGTTCTCTAGCATTTTGGAGCGGGGTTAACTAGGCAATTTTTTTTAACTAGCCTAATGTTAAAGAGTGCCTATCTACTGCTATGGTTAAAAAGGAAAAGTTATTTCTCCAAACACACTCCAAGATTTAGGTTATTGGCGATGAAGCTCTTTCAAAGGAACCCCGGGTGGCATGGCGGCTCAGCGCTGGGCAAATTGGTTGCTAAGGAGAGTCCAGCCTTTGGAAACTGCTGCCTTTCTCCTGGAGGAAGACATGGCAGTCTGTGGGGATTACAGCCTGGGAAACTAGCACTTGACAGCACTGGGTTTTAAAGCTTTTCCAGACATGCCTAATTCCTTCAATCGAACCTTTAACTGCTGCCACTGGTGTGTTTGTGTGGAGCGGGGGAATGTGTGTGTATGTGTTTCAATTTGATCATTTGCTTGTTTGGGGGGACATGTTGTGTACCTGCATTCTATCCCTGCTAGCGACTGAAAATCATTTAAAATAGTTTTAACTAACAAAATCATTGGCAGCCTCGATCGTCGAGTTCTGTTTAAGGAGAGTGCTGCAATTCTGCTGGTCTTGGTGCTGAAGTCGCTCTGTAGGCACTGCAGAACGGGGAGCGGGTCTCTTGGCAGCTGCACTGTTTATCACAAGGATCATGCACTCTAAAAGGTTGAGTGTCTATAGTAAGGTGACCAAATGTCCCGCTTTTTAACAATTTAACAACGTCCCGCGACGTTTTAAAATGAAAATAAATATATTACAATTCAATTTTTGCGTTCTATGAAAATTTTTGTTGTTCCATATAGACCAAATTTTTAATCAAGAACTACCGTGTCCCCCCGCCCCCAACCCTGATCAAATGGTGTCCTGCTTAAAATCTGGTCACTTTAGTATAGCCTCACATGAAGACTATGATTCTGAGACCTCAAATCTATTTCTGTGACATATCGAAGTTAAGAACCACTTTATGTGAAGATACTTCCCAGATACTTCTAAATAGCATGGTCTGTTCTTTTAGATGGACATTAGAAATGAAAATTCAGTGGTTCCACACACAACTGCAATCACAAAATCTTCCATAGCAGTTTTGGACAAACCGTGGAGTGAACCATTACAAATGTTCCTGGCCTCAGTCTGCTTGTAGAACACTTTCATTAAAAACAGAAAACAAAACAAAACTAACCAGTGAGCTCCTTGGTCGTACGGTGTCGTGGATTGAATTCCAACCCCAGGTGACAGAGTGTTCTTGGCTAGGGATGTGTGAAGAAGACCACTCGGCCTTTTCTCTCATGGAGCTTCCAGATGCCCTTGAACTACCTACCTTTTAAGAGTCAGCAATTGAGCTCTTAGCGGTAGCCCCACCAAGACGCCTGAGTGAGCTTCTACCACAACACATGGAGATTTTCAAGTGCCAGGGAGTCCATTCTGACAAACTTTTTTTTTCCTACTGTAAACTTCTTACTGGGTTTTTGAAAACAGGAGTTTATTTGCTGGGAAGGATACATCATACTTCTGTTGGAACCAGCGCCTAGCCTCCTCTGCCGATTCTGTGTTTGGCCCCAATGCAGCCTGCTGTGTTTCTTATCAGCCATGCTGAAGTCTGGCCTCCCCAGCACCACGGAGAAGTCCAGGCCATAGACACTCAGACTCGGTTCATGGTTGATCCCCAGGTCGGTGTGTTCCTGGATTCCAAATCCGAAGTTTCCAGTATCAGAGAAGTTATCAGAGAAGTCCCTGGACTCTCCTTCAGCGCAACTATCTACTAACCTTATCAGAAGGGAGTGGGCCCTCAGATCAAATCTAAGGCTACATATGGTAGCCATCAAGGGTGGAGGGGAGGCAGATGGCATGTGTAGAAAGAGAAGGGGGCACTAAACCATCAAATGGGAGCGTATTGTTTATATCTCCACAGGGAAAGAGGGACCAAACTTAAATCCGGAGACCCAGCATGTGAATGCAGCATGACAGCATGGAGTGGAGAACCAGTGGAGGGACCTGAGAACACAACCCCAACCCCAACTCTAGGGGCAGCCACCTCTCTACCAGAGGAATTTGCCTTGGAGGCCAGCACTGAATCTGAAGCTTGGGGAGTGAGATAAGCCTGACCAGAGCACATGAGAACAAATGAAAGGGGAGGAAGAGAGAATGATGTACATCCTGGCCCACCGAGCCTTCAGGACAATAATCCCACTCAGAACAGCTACTGCACAAAGAGGACTGCATGGCTGGCCCCATTATGAAATACGGCTACCCTTGCTGACCCAAGACCTATCAGGGCCAGGAAGAAGAAGCGGGGTCAAGATCATACCCTGTTGGAGACAACCACACCAATGCAAAGTACTAAGAGTGTGCAACAGAGCGTAGAGTCACAGATGGAGTGAAAGGATATACTTTGGGGCCAGGGTATTGGCACCCCATCCGAATGAACCAGGGGTCACTCTAGGAGGTCAAGAACAGACCTTGAACTTTATACAGGTTCTTATATTGCTATTATTTTTATTATTCTGTTACATATTGTACAGTACATTGAGGGGGTTTCTAAAAAAAAGGGGGAGTGGGCCCTACTAAGGGTGGGACAGACTATACAGCTCTAGATGGCTGACAGCACTTAGGGAGGATAACCTCTGACCTACTTGCGTTGACCTCCAAGTGTTACCATATGTAGCAAGCGGCTATGTTTGGCATATATTTGGTGGAGACAACTTGGTCACAACTTTCCATAAAGTACTGGACCAGATCCTTGTGTAAGGGTACGTGTGTGGTGGGCAGATGTTTACAGAGGGTAAGGAATACAGTCCCGCCTCTCAAGGACTTTTTCAGAGGGCTGCAAGAGTCACACGTTATCAGTACAATCGACTACATGGTGGTGGTGGATGGATTGGAAACCTGGAAAGGTCCAGACCCTTTCCAACATTGGACACTTATTAAAAGGTTTTCTTAATATTGTTAATTGGGTAAGTGGTGGGCTCCAGTTGGGATAGTTCTTCCCTAACTTTAAAAGTTGACACTTTAACGGAGAGTGAGGGTAACATTAGGTGCCATCAAGTCGGCTCCAACCGATTGTGACCCTGTGCACGAGAGAATCAACACTGCACTGCCTGTCCTTTCGCACACGGGTTCCTATGCCCCAGCCCACTGCTGCAGCCACAGTGTCATTCAGCAACGTTGCTGCCTTTCCCCAGGGACTGGTCTCGCCCGCCAACATATCAGAAGTATGTCAGACGAAGCCCTGCCATCCTGCCTCTTCTGGCCTTACTTTTAAGCCAGATTGGTTTGTCCTGTTAGCAGTCCATGGTACTTTTCTGCATGGTTTCTTCTTGGGTCTTCAATGTATTGAAGCGTAAAGATGCTAGTCTGAGGATTAAAGTATGCCTGACCCAAGTCATGGTATTCTCAGTTGCCTTAAAGTAAAGTGATCAGATTTTAAACAGGACACTGAAGGTGACCAAATATCCCGCTTTTTAACAATTTAACAATGGCTCGTTTTAAAATTAAAGTAAATATATTACACTATTATTTTTGGGTCCTATGAAAATTTTTGTTGCTCCATATAGACCAAATTTTTAAGCAAGAACCCCCTCACTCCCAGTCAATGGTATACCGCTTAAACTGTGGTTATGACATGTTATGTGCATTGAACGTGGAACGCCAAAAAAGTGAGAGTACAAGTGGAGCTAATTTACATAAAACATGGAGGGGTTCGCCCTGAAACCAACACAAAATCCCCACCCCACCCTACCCCACCCCCAAACCCTTGATCGCGCGAGATTCATAACAAGTAAGCTCAGTGCAATCAGATTAACTAACTGCCTTTATTCTGTAAAAAGCAGAGGGAAGAGGCAAGCTGACAAATCAACGACTTGCGCGCAAGCACGCACGCATGCGCAGTGAGCGCGGTACCGCTAACGCGAGCCGGGCTTTGAGCGGAGCCACTCCGGGTTGGTTCCCACGCCCGAGAGCGCGAGGACGTCATGACGCAGGGGCGGGGCTCCGGGTCCGGTTTCCTGAGCAACGCTGCGGGTCTCGGCGCGCGCGCGTGCGCGCAGCTGGTGGGCCGGGAACATGGGGGCTCCGGCGGGCCTGCAAACTGACTGCGAGACGCTGCTCAGCCGCTTCCAGGAGACCGACAGCGTGCGCTTCGAGGACTTCACCGAGCTCTGGAGGAACATGAAGTTCGGGACCATTTTCTGGTGGGTGCGCCGCGCCGGTCACCTCTCTGCTCGCCCAGGAGCCGTGCTGGGGGCCTCCCCGTCCCTCTGGGCCCCAGCCCCGGCGTCCGCAGTGGCCTGAGATGAGCGCCCGCCTGTCCGCTGCCCACCTCTCCTGGGCCTTCCGTGCTCGCTCGCCCAGGGCCATTTCCTGGGGTTTCCGCTGCCTTCTTTTGGGGCCGTCCCCCGGCGGGCCTTCTAGAGTGTTCTCTCCATCCCCATTGCCGCCATCCTGTCCCAGGCCAGCATCAGGTCGGTCGCCGTTCATCCGGTTCCCTAGAATTCCTTAAGAGGACGAAACTTGCGCAGACAGACACTGGAGACTGGTCTCATTGGATTACACGGCAATCGAAGTTACCGTGTTTGCCCGAAAATGAGACAGGCTCGTGTATTTGTTTTTCCTCAAGAAGACACCCTCGGGCTTATTTTCAGGGGGTATTTTTTTTTTAAGGACGCTGCAGCAATCTCCATTTATTCAAATATAGTTAACTCGTCTTCTTCTGGAACTGCATCGTAACTCTCCAACCCCCGAATTCCATCCTGAGTTTCTTCCGACTTCCTATAGAACCATTGGTCCAGATCTCTGATGTCGAGCAATTAAAATGATGACTCATTCAATGAGCAGTCTGACCCATGTAACCTGCTCGGAGTGGATTGGTCACAGCACTGTCAGTGATTTTATCCCATGAATTCTTCACCCAAATCGCCACCTCTTGCAGGCTAGACTGCACAAAGTTTCCACGCTGCTTTCTTGTCTTTCAATTTTTAGTGTAGTCCTTAATTTCCATGCGCAAACGGTCTTCGAAGGACTTGTTTATTGCAATATCAAGAGTCTGCAGAGGTCAGGATGGGGCACATGAGAAGGGCTGCCCATCTTGGTCACTGCTTCTCGATGAAATAAATACATGGGTGGTGCAGACACGCTGTGTAGCCACGCCCATCACTAGGTCTTATTTTCGGGGTAGGGCTTATATTGTGCAAATGCTTAGAAACTCTGCTAGGACTTATTTTATGGGTAGATCTTCTTTTCCGGGGAACACGGCACCGTTGCCACTTCCCTCCCCATCACCCTTCAATGTTCCTATTGCCTTTGGGATTGTCACTCAACTTCCCTAACCTTCCTGTGGGCATCTTCCTAGCTCCCCGAAATCATCTGCCATACCCATCACCCTGCACCCCCATCCCCTCACTTTCGTACTTAGCCCTTGAAGGCATTTCCCATAGCCCCCTTTCCTGCCCACTTTCTACTTCTTTCAGTTTAAACTCAGATGGTAGATCGATCCTCTGCCCTTCTGCACTGAGTTGAGTGTGCTTTCCCCGCCCCTCTGTAAAAACCTGTTTTGTTTTTATTTCTGTCCTTACCACATGATTGTTAAGTGTGTAGTTGGAGAGTTGAGCAAAAAACACAGATTATGGAGACCAACTGCCTGAATTTGAATGCAGGGTCCACTAGCGACCTGTGACGCTGGGCAAGCTACATACTACCTCCAGCTTCATTATCTCTAAAACAAAAGCAATGTTAATACCCAAGATAGTGGTCGTGAGGGTCAAGTGCACTTGATGCTGAAGAAATGTTTACTATTGTTAAAATTAATTTTAAATTTCCTTCCTCTAGAATAAGCTCAATGAGAGCAGTAACTGGGTGCATCTGTTGTGTCTTCCTGAGCATAATACACATGAGACGCTGCCACGGCGAAATAATTGACTGAATGAATGAAGGAGTTCTTATTTAAATTACGTTTTACTGAATAAAGCTACCTTTTTTTTCCTCTTTGACAATGTAACTACATAGTTCGATTTTTTCAAGACTGTGTTTGAAGACTGGAGAGCATTAAGAGGAGCTAATATTTTAATGGCTACTAAGTGTAATGCATTTATTGTTTAATTTATTCCATCCATAGAACAACTCCCAAAGCAGGTATCCATAGTTTAAGGGGGAGAAGATTGACACTTACAGAAGTTGAATAAGCTCTCCAAGATCCCAGCCTGCAGGTGGGAGATCAGGACCTGTGCACCAGCATGTTTTCAAAACCTGTGGTCTTCTACTCTGCCCCTTCTGAGGGTAGAAGTGGCAGTTTCGGGGGTTGTAGCTTGGGTTTCTCCAATTTTTGGTCAGTGAGGAAAAGGCCTGTTAATGAAAACAGAGATCATTTGATACCGGTGATGGCTTTTTCTTTAGAAATTGTCTGCTTGCCAGGACTCGAGTAGGTATTTCCCATTCTTTTTAACTCTTGTTCGAAGAGTAATATCCCTTTCTACCTCCTTTGGGCAGGTACAACAGAACCTCTGTTGGCTGTGTGCGTTGTTTCATGTTTTTATTTTTAAAATAAAAATACTTACCAGTGATGCCCCTCCCCCACCAAAAAATACTTGCATGTAATTATATTGTGACTATGTACAAGTCACTTGTCTGGGATTAGGGTACCTGAAGCAGAAAGAGTTTGTGCTGGGGCCAGCTCTGGAAATTACCCCAGAGGGCAAGTCTTCTCTGTGCTCTTGGATCGCTGAATTGGAATTGACCGGATGGCAGTGGATTGCTCTAAATGAAATTATACCCCTTCTAAGGTCCCTAGTTGATGCAATGGTTTCCACTCCTCTGCAAACCTAAAGGTCGGTAGTTTAAACTCACTTGGTATCTTGGAAGAAAGGCCTGCTAATCTGCTCCAAGTCACCATTGTAACCAAGCCCACTCTGCAGAGCAGCTCTGTCCTGTGAGAGCTGGGGTCACCAGGAAGCGAATGGATTCCATGGCAGTGGGTTTGGCTGGGTTCACTGTGTCTGGCTTTTGTCCATTCCTATTTCTTAGTGCCTCATAATATTCATTGTGGTATTTTTTTTTCTCTTTTAGTGGCAGAATGAGAAATTTGGAAAAGAACGCGTTTACAAAGGAAGCTTTAGCGTTGGGATGGCGGTTTTTTTTGCCTCCTTACACCTTCCAAATCAGGGTCGGTGCTCTGTATCTTCTGTATGGATTGTATAACACCCAGCTCTGCCAACCGAAACAGAAGGTAATGAATGCGTGGTGCGTTGTTTCGCCCCAGCAGAAATGTGAAAGAGGTATAATCTTTTTATAACAAGCGATTGTCCAAGAAATGGCAGTGCTTTAATGTTCTAAAGCTTTTATTAAAAATGCGGGAGAGAACCAGGCCTTTCTCCTCTCATCAGGATTTGCAGTTTCAGGAACTCCTGAGGCAGCTCTGCCCTGCCCCATAGGGTTGCTGAGTCGGCATCCACTTGATGCTGTGAGTTTGGGTTTGGTTTTACAGCTCGTTGAAAAAGTTGTTTGGGTCTAACTTTTAATTCTTCCTTGCAGATTAGAGTGGCCCTGAAGGACTGGGATGAAGTTTTGAAATTTCAGCAAGATTTGATAAATGCACAGCATTTTGATGCCGCTTATATTTTTAGAAAGCTGCGATTAGACAAAGCATTTTACTTTACTGCAATGCCCAAATTGGTACGTACCCTAAAATAAGAAGTCATGCCTCGTTATAGAATACCTCAATCTCTAGAAAAGAGAAATATATTCTAGTACTTGTAGAGCCCTTCATTAAAATAGAAATATTTCTTAGAGAAGATGTTTCTTAGTTGTCTTCTTTCTTTTTTAAAAAATCGTTTTATTTGTTCAGAATCCAGACATCATGCAATGCAATACTTCAGTCATAATGAGAAAGTGCTGTACAATTGCTCCGACCATCAATTTTAGAACAAGTTCTTGCTTGTACTCCTTGTGATTAGCTCCCTACACCCTTACCTCCTCTGACACACCCCACATTAATCTATTTATGGGTTTCATATACCAAGAAACAGAAAAATACATGAGTCAAGAAGGCTACTAACAATAATAGACTACAACAGAAACAAACCCCTGTTGAAAAGAAAACAGAGGGCTGAGCCCCGGTGGTGTAGTGGTTGTGCGCGGGACTGCGGCCCACTGGGATGGAGGTTCAATTCCAGCAGTGGGGCTGGGCCTCCTACTCCCACCACCGGAGAGCAGTGATGCCTCCCCCCCCACCCCCCCAAAAAAAACAAACAAACAGAAAATATAAAAAACCAGAGGAAACTCAAAATATAAAATGTTAAAGGGAGAATGATGATAAGATTTTAACTATTCAAGTAAGACATTTGCATTTAATCTGCTGTAATCATCTCTGTAATACTCTGGCTGATAATCACGCAATTCCCATCCCTTGATTATGGCCAGAGGGAAATCACCAGATGTTTATTCTATGTGTAGATCCTGCATATATATTTTTGGCTTCCACTGTCATCCATAACCTTCTTCAACCTGAATTTTAGAATTTAAGCTCTGATACCACCCTCTCAGAGTTGTGTTATATTGTGTGCAATCCTTGGATCGCACAGGCAGGTGTGTTTCTTCCAGTGGGCCTGAGACCCCAGATGCTATTCTCTCTTATAGTTGGGCACCATCTAGTTTCTTCACCATGCTTTGCTCTAGCACCCATAGCTCCATGTTTCCTTCATGAGGGCAAGTGGGGAGCAGGGACATACCTTGAAAGTGAGTTGTTCTTAGATTGGATTTAGGATTAAGTGCAAGCCCAAAAGCCATCCTATGTTTTATATATGCCTCCTGTATACCTTAGAGAAGTCGTCTTCTTTCTGATTACTTATTTCTATTTTCTGGTGTTGTTTCATTAATATATACAGATAGACCGTTTTTTCAGCTGACTTTCAGCACTTTTTAAAACTTTCCTTTAAAGACCATCCATTTAAAAAAAAAATGTTTATTGTTACATAGCTGTCATATAGAATGAAGAAAAAAATTCAGCGAGCTGAAGTTACAGAAGAATTTAAGGATCCAGATGACCGTGTAATGAAGCTTATCACTTCTGACGTACTAGAGGTAAATTTGTTTTCATGCTCCTGGACTTTTAAAACAAAGTTTTGGGTTTGTTTTTTTTTTTTTTGCCAGCTATGTATTCAGGTTATACCTTTGACTTGTTATAACTCACACACTTTTTCTAATCACCAGTGATAGAATTCCAATGCTTTCTTTAAAGTATCAGAAATAATCTACCTTGAATATATCACGAAAGCTTTCAGTACAGTGAGAAATAGAAAGATGTAAAAGACTGCATCTAAAGTCAGGATATACGGTGTTGAAGTCACCGTTTAATATCTGGCAATAGGAGGGTCATAAAACAAGAGGGCAAGGTGATTGGCTTGTGAGCAAAGGTTACTAATTTGGTGTCCATGAAAGGCCTTCAGATGCCCCCTCTGGGACTGGGCACTTCACTAAGGCGAGGCGGCATAGGCAGGGTGTATTAACGCTGCCAGGAAGGGTAAGAGCTCCTGCAGTGGAAGGAAACCAAGGATGTGCAGTGCAGGCCTTCTGCAAGATGTTTTGGACGGATTTTCTTACTCTACACAATAGTCCAGTGTGTTAGTCCGGGTAGGCTAGAGGAACAAATTTCTTTTTTTTTTGTTTTTTTGTTTTTTTGGGGGGGGAGGGGCATCACTGCTCTCCGGCGGTGGGAGTAGGAGGCCCAGCCCCGCTGCTGGAATTGAACCTCCATCCCAGTGGGCCGCAGTCCCGCGCACAACCACTACGCCACCGGGGCTCAGCCCAGGAACACATTTCATCGACACGCATATAGATACAAGGAAAAGGTTTATATACAAGAGGAACAGGACATTGAGCCCAGTCCAGTTCAAAGTCATAAGTCCGATATTAACCCATATGCCTGAAATCAGTCTATAAAGTCTCCTTCCGACTCACGAAGTCACAGGTCAGTGGGTGCAGAATCCCGGCGCTGGCAGGGGTCTCCACATGGCTGCTCGCTTCCAGGGCTCAGGGTCCATCAACAGCAAAAGCAACTCATTGCTGGCAGAGGTCCCCATGTGACCACCCCGGCTTCAGAGGTCTGGCTCCCTCAGGGCAAAGCTATGTGGTCTCTGCCAGCTCCTCCAGCTTCTCAGATGCTGCCATCTCTTGTCCGTGATTCATCGTCTCTGAGACTAACTCCCAAGAACTAGGGAAGATAGTTCCTCATCTTCACAAGGGAAATATCATGAGATTGTCTAGAAGTCTCAGGAGAAAGCCATGCCCACACGGAGGTCTCATTGGCTACTCAATGGCTATCTCCAGATTAATAGGCTAGACTCCACCCTTACATTTCAATCATAAAATTAACCTAAGCACATGACTGCCACATCCAGCAAAGTAGATGTTTCTAATTTACTCTTCTGGGTTTTTTTTCTTAAGCCAGTAGTTAAATTCTTGAGTGAGGAAACTCAGGTAGAGAGATGTTAAGTTAGAAAGCATAGCGTTCACACACTATACGCTGTTCTTCCTGGCTGCATGGCCTGATGGTGTGCTTTCGTCCCCCCTCTGGAAAGCAGCCTCTTCAGTAACAAAGTTGCACTACTTTGACTGCAGGATCACATTTTTCTCAGTTTATCACAGGATCTGTGAGAGACAGAACACCATGGGACCGACTTGGTTTTCTGGATTTCACAAACCTTCTGCCTGGTACAGGGTGCAGCCTTTCCACTTTGCTATCAGTTGTTTTAGGAAAAAGTATTGGAGTTTCCCTTCTGTGTTAGATCGGGTTAACGGGAAAAACAATAGGAAAGAACTTTCTATTACAGAGTAATTGTATATTAATAAAGCATCCTTGTCCTACCCAGACAAAGTCCATAAGCCCGATATTAGCCCATAAGTCTGGTCCTCGTCCAAAAGTCCCTCTTCAGACTCACAGAGCCACATGCTATGAATGCAAACTGCAGGAAGATCACAGGACAGTGGCTGCAAAGTCTTGTGGGTCCTGTGGTGGTAGACACATCGCCAGGCCTCTGGCTGCCATAAGCATGGCTTGAAGTGGTGCTTAATAGGAAGGTGACGCAGAGGCGGGGTGGATGGGTGAGACCTGACCTTCGATAAGTCACGTAGCTCAGCAGCCTTCCACTCAAGCTGCCACCTGACTGATAGGCTGAACGTCCCCGACATGTTCCTATGGGAGCCGTGTTGGCACAAAAAACCTAACTATCGCACCTTCTCTGATAGGTTTCCTTCTTACACAGCTCCTGGCTTTCATGGGCTTTACTGCACGTAGATATTACTCTCTGTCAAGTCACAGTTATTTTGGAAGATTGTTTTATTTTCTGTTGGTCTGGCCTTTAAGAATCTCCTCAGAAAGTGAAATAAAAGACCCCTCTCTTCACTTTTAGGAAATGCTGAATGTGCATGATCATTATCAGAACATGAAAAACATCATTTCAGCTGATAAATCCCATCCTGACAAAGCCCTCAGCTTGATCAAAGATGACTTTTTTGACAACATTAAGAACATAGTTCTGGAGCATCAGCAGTGGCACCAAGACAGAAAGGTAGGTGGTTGCTGGTTTGGTTGCTCACCTCTGCGTTCTACAGGGAGGCTTAGGCCTGGGTGAAAGAAAGTGCTGAGAGGCAGCCTAGGTTCGTGACTGCATTCTTGCAGAGCTACAAGGTGGAGGGGGGGCTGCGCTTTCCTGGTTCCAGCTTGCCTTTCGTTAGCTTTGCAACCTTAAGAATGTGTTTAGGTAAGTGTGTGGGTATGTGTATAGTTTTTCAGAGAAGAATATATATATATATATGTAAGTAATCTTACATATGTTTCTACAATCTTTATAATTTGGCATTTTCCACAGGTTGTTTTGGGGCCAAATCCTGAATTCCAGAGTGTTGATGCTAACATTGTTGTAAAGATTAGGATTAATTAGCAATGTTTACCTGTTAGGGAATGTGACATACAATTTGGAATCCAATGTCCTTAAAAGCAGAAGTCCCATGGGAGTTATATGAGCCCCCAATAAAATGATTTATTTAAAAAAAAAAAAAAAGGAAGGGGAACGAGGAGCTTATACTACCAAGGGCTCACGTAGAAAACATTTGGAAACGAACGTGGCAAACACGTGTACAAATATGCTTGATACAAATGATACATTGAATGTTGTAAGAGCTGTAAGAGCCCCAATAAAACCATTGGGGGGGGTGGGGGTCCCTTTTGCCACAGGGCTCGCCCTGCTAGTGTGGCCTTTTCTCGGCCTTTTCTGGGTGTGGCTTACCAGTCGCTTGATTTCCCCTGAGGCCTGGGAGTGTGTCCCTCTAGAAATATCAAGGCAGCCAAAGTGGACTTTTCAGATCTGAGCACAGAGCCACCATTGTTTGCAGGAGCCTGGCAGCCAGAGGACAACCTCCTGCTCTGGAAACCCAAAGGTCTGCCCTGCCTAGTTTGCCTTTAAAACCACAATTACACTGCTCTTATTTAGTACGTGCTTCTAGGGGGCAAAAAGGAAATAGAAAATTAATAGTCTGTCTGATAATATGTCAATGTCTTTACAATTGCTAGATGGGTATTATCTTATGTCTTTTAAAATTTTTATCGCCAAATTCTGGCTCCTTCTAATATAGCAAACAGCCTCAAGACTTTACAAATGATAAATAATGAAAGTGAGAAGCAGATGAATATGGTTGGGAGAAGAACTACTCGGCTTCCTCTGCCCACATTTATTTTAATGAGAGAGAGCAAGTTTCAGGGTGTTTGATAACTCAGTTATTGTCTCAGGGGCCGTAGAATCTGTTTTGACTCATTGCAAGTCTGTGCCCAGCAGGCAGACAGACAGACAGACAGACAGAGTGTGGTGCTACCCTCGTCTCACAGTTGTTGCCGTACCTAAGTTAGTTGTTGCAGCCACTGGGTCCGTTCATCTGTTTGAGGAAGGAGCTTTGTCTTCTTAACTGACCACTCTTTCACCACGCACGATGTCCTTCTCTGGGAACTGGTCCCTTCTGATAGCTTGTCCCATGTGTTTGAAGTGAATCCTCACCATCCTTGCCCCAACGGGCGTTCTGGTTACACCTCTTCCGGGGCAGATCTGGCCTTTCTTATAGCAGTCATGGCGTATTCACTGTTCCCCTCCATCACCACAATCGAAGCGCATTAATTCTTCTTCAGTCTTCCTCACTCATTGCCCAGCTGTAGCATACATATAGACGTGATTGAAAAATACCAAGGCGTGGATCAGAACCACCTTCGACTTGTAGCCGCCCTCTTTGCTCCCTAACACTTTAAAGAGGTTGCTTGCAGCAGAGTTCTTAACACTTGAACTGCTGCTTTTTTATGGGTCTTGATTGTGGCTCAGAGTAAAATGGAATCCTCGATAACTTTACTGTTTTTTTCCAGTTTTTCATGATGCTGTGTATTGATCCATTTACTTTCTTTACAGTATCGATTGCCATAGTAAATGTCCCAAGGTCTGACTTTTCAGTCAGCAAGGTTGTCTCATCTGTGTGTCACATGTGGTTAATGAGTCTTCCTTCAATCCTGTCATACAGATTGAATAAGTGTGGTGAAAGGTTACCACCCTGATGCACACCTTTTCTTCTTTCAAGCCAGACTGTATCACTTTGTTCTGCTCAAGAAGCTGACTCTTGATCCCGGGACAGGGTCTTCATGAGCACACTCGGTTGTTGTTGGGCGCCATCCAGTCCTCTCTGGCCCACAGCGACCCCAAGCACAACAGGAGGAAGCGTGCCCGGCGCTGCACCGTCCTCACGTCTGGCCCGATTGTGAACCCATTGCTGCAGCCACTGTGTTAGGCCCTCTCGCTGAAGCCCTTCCTCTCATCCACTGCCTGTCTACCGTGCCAAGCCTTGTCTCCTTCTCCAAGGACTGGTGTCTCTTGCTTGACAGGGTATCCAAAATGTGTAAGGCAAATTCCTGCCACCTTAGTGTTTTGGAATTCCCGTTTTTTTCCCAGCGTCATCCATAATTTGTTATGATCCACAGAATCGATTGACGTTGAGTAGTACATAAAACACTATCAGTTAAACAAAAACAAACCCTGTTGGTTAACCTCTATCTGTTTATGAACAAGTTTCATTTGATATCAGCCATGATATCCCTTGTTCTATGTTGTCTTTGATTCTGTCTTGAATTTCTGGAAGTTCCTTGATAATATGTTATAAGGTAAACATTTTGCTTTGTTTTCTTAGCCTGTCCTTTGAAAATTTCTGTTCAGCTCTTTCACTTCATCATTTCTTCCAGTCACTTTAATTTTTCTCTGTCCTAGAGCAAGTTTCAGAGTTTCTTTAGACATCATTTTGATCTTTTCTTACTTGCAGAGGCCTTGTACCTGACATGTGTAATGTCCTTGCTATTACCCCATAGCTTGTATGGTCTTTGGTCATCGGTGTCCAGCAAATCAAATCTGTTCTTGAAATAGAACCTAAATCCAGATATGATATACTCAAGCTTCTACCAGGGTTCTCCAACTCAATATTAGTTTTCTTCAGTTTCAACATCATCTGGCATATGAGCACTTGATGGCCTGTTCCACAGTTATTCTCTGACTAAAAGCTGGGGTACACAAGTGACTAGACATTAACATTTGTGATGGTATTTTCTTAAACATTAAATTCTCTTCAGTGAACATTACTAAGACCAGTCTTCCTTCTGAAAAGGAAAAGGAAAGACAAGTCAATAAATTTTCTTACAACCACATAATCTTCCATGATTTTCATTTGTGAGGAGACTTTAGGTATTTTATTCAGAACTCTTCTGACACCGGTGTTGTTAATGTTAGTGGTGAAATGATCTCTTTAGATCTTTCAATAATTAAAAGTGATTCTCTTTGTTGGAAAATTGCTTCGTAGTTAACTCTTAGTTTGTTTGAATGGTATAGACATGTGTCCGTGTTGTGTATATATGTACTAAAAGGCTGCAAAAAGTTCAAAGAAGTCAATGAAAAGATAATGGATTTTTCCCATGGCCATTTTGAAGCCTTCTTGTGTGTATGTATGTGGTTTTATTTTCTCCTTCAGAATCCGTCCTTAAAGTCCAAACTTCAAGATGGAGAAGGAAAGAGAGAGCGAGCACACGATGCACAGGAATCAGAGGTCAGAACAATGCACTGCGGTTGCTTACAAGGCATCGGTTCACTTCTTTGCATGTTACGAGAATCTGTGATTCTGTGACCGAAATGTGATGACCCTGGTTGGTAGTACAATAAGGACATCAGAAAACTCGGAAAATCGGGTTCCATGAAGAGCTGGAGACTCTTCTTTATTTGAAATCTGGTGACAGGCCAAGAGTTAGAGTTGTCAAGAGTCTTCTGCGGGGATCGGGAACAAGGGCGGGAGGTGTCCTCGGTGCTTAAAGGGGCAAAGTAAGGACTTTCGTAATGTTTTCTTGTCTTTTTTGCGCATCACTGCCCTCTGGTGGGAATAGGAGGCTGGGCCTTGCTCCTGGAGAGCTGCTACTGGACTTGAACTGCCAACCCAGTGGGCCACAGTACTGCGCACAACCACTACGCCACCGGGTTCAGTCCTCTTGTCAGTTTTTTAGACAGTATCTCAAACTACCTTTTACTACTTCCTGTCCTCCTTCCACCCCCAATTTTTAAGCCATCTTAGTGGGAGAGACAGGAGCCATCTTTAGACACAGGCAGATTAAGGAAGATTAAAGACAAAGTCCGTATTTGTTCATCCAGACTTCCATTCACAGTACCCACCTAGAAGCTGAATGAAAAGTCTTAGCATTGGGGGTGGTCTTACAGCGCCTGCCAGATCTGCTAGAGTGGGGTGGGGGATTTTGCCTCTATGAAATTTGTGTCTAAGAAATGTTAGTTTCTTTTACCCTATCTTTCATCTCAAAGCTTTTTTTTTTTTTTGAATACATATTAGCTAGTCACTATTTCCCCCCAATGCATGGGTGTTTTAACTTTGTTTCTTTCCTGTTTCTTTTTCCTTCCAGAGAAGCGATAGGGCAGCCTCATTAGCAAAAATAAAATCAAAGGCCTTTGCAGTTGTTGCTCAGGTAAGTTATTTTCGTAATAAAAAAATGTAGAAATTGATTCGATACTTTTAAAAGCTATGTTTTTATTTTTCATCACACCATATTTCAGTAGTCCCCACTCCCATCTTTGCCTAACTCCGTATTTGAATTTGCTAGATTTTGTGTGTGCGTGTGTAGCTTTTGGATTTTCTTACTGGTTTTTGCCTGACATTTTGGTACCATTATTCTGTATGTTCTCGTGGCTTCTGGTACTCCTGCTCCTAGAATCTCTCTGGCTTTCTCCTTATCCCTGGTGTTCTGACATTTCATGGCACTGTAAATTGACAGAGGCGCTTGTTCTGTCCTCTGGGCACTCAGGAAAGGCATCCGTTCAATCTGATCAGCCTCCAGTTCTCAGAGAGACGTTGTATTATTTCTTTGAAAGTACTTGTTATTGTGTTTCTATTCTTGTTCCTTCCCACCCCCACTCTGTTCTATTTTAATTTCATCTCTTTTTAGGGGATTTATTAAAATTTATCTGCTGAACTATTACATTGAATCTTACATTTTTACAGGCAGTTTTTTCATTACTAAATTTTTCTTGTTTTCTGATTTTTTTT